>PVLC010036514.1:0-15758 GCA_004027655.1 Graphiurus murinus
ACATTTCCTCATACATTTATTGGCCATTTGTATTTCTTCTTTTGTGAAGTGTCTATTTAGATCCTTTTCCCATTTCTTGATTGTGTTATTTGTTTTCTTAGCTGTGAGTTTCTTGAGTTCTTTGTATATTCTAGATATGGTTGCTTTCTTTTCTTCATTTGTCCTTCCTTTCTCTTTTCTTTTCATTTTCTTCCTTTCTTTTTAATAATACTGAAATCCACCAAAAAAAAAAAAAAAAAAAGAATGGCTGCTCAAAGGAAGAAAACTCTGACAGAGCCTGAGCAGACATTAAACTATCCTGACTCAGTTTGGGTCTCATTGACAGGAAAGAAAGGCATGTAGGACGGGGAAAGCTTTAATTCGTTTATAGCAGGAAATTTGGAAGTGTCTGATTAATATTTTAAGCTGTACATTCAAAAGGTCCTTGAACAATTAATTATTAGTCTCTAAAGGAACAGCAAATTTTCCCATGTTGGAATTTTTTCTAGGAATCCCTTAGAATTCCCATCTGTGCCTAAGTTTCCTCATGTTAAATTCCTTTCTACTCAAAGAACAGTTAAAGGATTGAGGCTTCTTTCCCCAGTCAACTGCTAGGTCATGTGACATGACACTGAATAGCTCAGTTTTAACTAAGGTTGGTTTATTTTGGAATGGAAATAGGTTTCTCAATCTTCTCCGACTCCCCCACACCCCCAATCCCTTGTGTTGCTTTCCCTCCATTTTCTTACAAAAACCCTAATACCACAATGAAAATTAAATTGAAAATACCCAAATGCTATGAGTTTTTTCTTTCAATAGTCTTTAGAAATCCATATAACTGTTCAATGGACTTTTTGACAAAAATCAAGTAACAGAGTGCTGAGCAACTCACAGTGAGTGGCACTTGGGGGAAGGAGGGGAGGGGGAATGAAAGGGGTCATGTGCTAAGTGCCCCTAGCAGAATTCAATGTAATGATAAAAATGAAAGTGTCTTACAGATGTCAGTGACTCTCTGACTCCGGAGCATCTGTGATAGAAAGCTGACTTGCTGTGACCTTGTATCACATAGTGCTCTGGACTTCTGAAAAGGACTTTCACTTTTCACATCCGTTATTCCATCATCTCATTTCCTCGCAGTCTACAAACATCCTCAAGTTTCCTGCTGTCCTATCAAACGACAACCTTGCCAAGGACGTCTCCTTCAAGTCTACCGATGACCACCAGACACGTGTTATGAAGGCCTCCGAATCCCTGTCCTGCTCACTCCTTCCCAACCACGTCTTCCTGCAAGACACCTAGCGCTGGGCTCCTCTACCTCTCAGGACACTCAGCAATCCCCTTTATTAGTAGCTGTCTTCACAGGAGCCCTAAAGGTATGCTGGATCCTAATTGTCTTCATTTGTCCCCGCCCCCGGTAATCTTCCTCACATCCATGGCTGTGACAACTTCTTTCAAGCAGATGACTCTGAGATCTCTCCTGTACCCCAGAGCCACTTTCCCACTGAAAACAAATATTCTCAATCAAATATGTCCTCCAGCAAATTTAGTTTTCCATGCAGGTGGTTTGTCTCATTGGCAGTATCCTTTCGCTAATTTCTGAGGCTATAAACTCCCGAAGCATCTCATATTATTCCCTCTCCCCTAATATCCAGCCAGGCATGGTAGTTGGTCTCCTTGTTTCAGTCTCTTTCCTTTACAACCCATCCTTCACAGTATTAGGGAGAGCATGCTCGATTGCCTTTCTTGGCCCTCTAAAAATCTTCAATTATTCCCCTTCAGCAAGGAAAGCTAGGTGCGGGCACAGTGGCATAGACCTGTAATCCCAGTACTTGGGAAACTGAGACAAGAGGATCACAGGTTCAAGGCCAGCCTCAGCAAATGAGTGAGATCCTCAGCAACTTAGTGAGACCCTGTTCAAAATAAGAAGGACCTAGGCATGGGGGTGCATGCCTGTAACCCCAGTGCTTGGGAGGCTGAGACAGAAGGATCACAGGTTCGAGACCAGGATGGAGTAACTAAGCAAGACCCTCAGCAACTTAGTGACACCCTATATGGCTTAGTGACACCCTTAGTAATAGATAAATAGATAGATAGATAGATAGATAGATAGATATAGATAGATATAGATATAGAGATATATATGAGGTAGAATGTCCCTGGGTTCAACTCTCAGTAACAAAACACATAAATAAAACCAAAATCAAAGAAAAGAAAGTTACTATGGCCCTCACAGTTCCCAGGAGCAGACACAAACGTAACTTTCAAGCCTCTTCTCCATCTCTCCAGCCCCGCTGCACTGGATTTGTCATGGGAGAGCCTGGCAATGACAAACGCGCACACAAGCGCAGCCTCAGATGCTCGTATGTCTTCGTGCCCTTACACACTCTCGAGGTTCAATCTGACTGATCTGGCCTCAGCCCAGCCTCACCCATTTTCTCCTTTTAATCCTTCAAGGACCAATGCTGCCTTTTGAAGCCTTTCATAATTTTCCTGCCCCCCCATTAAAATAAATTGTTTTATCTATACTCCCGCAGCAATTCGTCCACACCTCTATTATGGTCTTTATTCCGCTCTACTATAGTTGGTTTACTGTGTCCTTGACTTCCACAAGAGTTGGTTTGCTGTAAGTTCCTTGATGGTGACGCCTGTCTCATTCATCTCTGGGCCTTTCCACAGAGCAATTGCTCAATGAATTAATGTGTAGTGTCAACTCTCAGGGAATTAAACAAATGAAAAGGAATGTTTGGTACAGAGAATGGAAAATCATAGTTCATTTCCTCATCCAGGTGAGCATATAGCCTTCATCACTGTCCTAGGAACTGAGGACCTGCCTAAGGTCAGGGAGGAGGACAAACTCCCCAAGCTGGATGGCCGCGAGTTGACGTTAGAGGAGTACTTTGGGCAGTGGATGACTGATGGAAGACAAGCGGCAAGGTTTTTTTCCTCCAAGGTCAAGCTTTTAACAAGTGTCTGCAATGTACACTGAGGGATTTGGCTGGACTCCAATTATGCTAATATGTTTTATATATGGGTCTACAGCATCCAGGGACCACCTCCCTAAACAATTTAATAAGTGTAAATATCAAGGCAGAGTTGTAAATGTGGAACTTATTTGTAATGTACCAACCTTGTTATGATCAAATGTCATGGGGTATAAGTCATGGCAATTACGCTGCCTGCTTTTTATTACATTTACTTTACTTCTTAGAAGTGCAGCATATCCGCAGAAGCTTCCCCTATTCTGCTCTGATACTGTGTGTTCTGGATTCATAGAAGGCGGGACGTTCAGGGTCACAGGATTAATGGGCATCCCTGGTAAGAAAGGACCTCATGGGTCGTTGACTATACCCAGAGGCCTCGCTGTGCACATCATCGGTTCAAGTGTGAGACCTTGAGGCGTTCTCCAAATAAGGGACTTCATGACCAAAAACAGAATTGTTGGCTGAGCGTGCTGGCGCATGCCTCAAATCTCAGTGCTTGGGAGGCTGAGACAGGAAGGTGGCTGGTTTGAGGCCAGCGTTGGCCACTTGGTGAGACAATTAGCAACTTAGTGAGACCCTGTTTCAGAATTAAAAGCAAAAAGAGTTGGGGGTGTAGCTCAAAGGTATAATGCCCTTGAGTTCAATCTCAGTTCCAGAAATAAATAAAATAAAATGCATAATTGTTCCTTCCTCTTGCCTCCCGCCACCAGAGCATGTGGATGCCTGGGTGGCCCAGTCATGGAGAAGTCATCAAACTCTTGATTGCCAGCTTGGCACCATACAGTCCAGAGCTACCTCTTAAGTGCTCTAATTGGCAGGTGAAAGTGACGAGAAGCAGGCCTGACTTTTCTGATTTGGACCAAAAAGACATTAATTATACCCAGTCCATAATCCCTGTTTCACAGACCTTTCTCCTCCCCATTTTTCATTAAATTGCATCGACCTCACAGAAGGGAAAAGGCAAGGGAATCTCTCCAACCATAGACCTAACATTTCTTCTCTTCTTTCTGAGGAGTCCTAGTCCAGCTGTAGGCTTCTCTGGTAGCAAACAGGAAACCTGCCAAGTCACAGAACAATGTTGGCAAGTAGATATTTTAAGGGGCTTGAAAAGTACACTGCTTTCAAAGTTTCCTTGAAAGAGAATACCCAAAAAGAAAGAAAGAAAAAAAAAGAGTAGTTCATCCTTGTACCCAGGAGGGACTTTAGGAATCTTATTTCCTCTAACTGCAGGACCCTCCTCCCATTTTGGTTTATGATCCGACAACCATGGCAACAATGAACTATTTATTAATTTCTTCATCATTTGTTTCACAAACATCCACCAGGCATCTACTGTGTGCCAGGCGTTGTGCCAAGTACTACAGAATAGTGAGGGACAGTAGACGTGTGCCAGGTCTTCATGAGCTTTACATCAGTGGGAAACAAATCAGTATATTATTCTAATTGTGCTGAGCACCCGAGAAGGAAAGAATATGGATACGCTAAGAGAAAATAATGAGGTGCGTGTGCCTATGTGTGGTGAGGAGGGAAGGTACCAAGTTAGGGGAGGCCTGAAGGGCCTTTCTGAAGAAGTAAGAGTTCATGGGAGGCCTAAGACATGAGCCGAAGTTAACCGGGTGAAAAGTGAGTAATTGTGTACCATCGATGTAAAGGAAGTGGAGTCCACACAAAGATGTAGCATATTTTTGGTCCTGGGGATTGAACCCAGAAGCATTCTGAGCTAAAACACGAGGCCATTTTCTTGTTTATTTTGAAACAAGGTGTCACTAAGTTGCTGAGGTTGGCCTTGAATCTGCGATCCTCCTGTCTCAGCCTCCCAAGCATGTGCCACCATGCCTGACTGTTGTAGTATATTTATCAGCTTTTGCTTTGTTTTATTATGATAATAACCCCGGAACTTCAATTATCATAATGAAGGTCAATTGTGGCAGCTACGGATCATTTGTAGCTCTATTTTATGTATATATGTTGTTTGTTTGTTTCATTCTAGGATCCTGGCTAAAGGAGGAGCTCTTATTTTAGACAATCAAATCCTATGGTAGAAGCCAGGTATGGTGAAGCATGCTTCTAATCTTAGTACATGGGAGGCCGAGACAGGAGGATTATAGGTCCAAGGCCAGCCTCAGCAACTGAGCAAGACCCTCAGTAACTTACTGAGACCATGTTTCAGAATAAAAATACAAAATAGGGCTGGGGATATAGCTCAAAGGAAGAATGCCCCTGGGTTCAAACCCAGTGCCACAAAAAACAAAAACAAAAATCCTATAGCAGAGGGACAAGAACAAAAACTGCTGAACCATGCCATGGCTTTAAAACTTCTAATCATATATGGTGGAGGTTGATTTGGCACATATTCCATTGGCTAAAGCAAGTTCTCTGACCAAGCCACATCAGTTTTATCAGGGCAATGTGGGAAGAGGCAGAAGTGTCATTTTTAATGAGAAGAGAGCATTAATACCTAGAAACATAACACAGACTACCACAACCCTTGTCTGAGTTCCACCTCTATCTCCACTGATGTACATCTTTAACATTTTACTACACATCGTAGGGCCTCAGTTTTCTCATCCCTATACAAGATGTTTAAAATAACTGAAGAGAACCCAAGATGGTTTTTCCCAGGTAGAGGCTGGCCCTCAATTTAGGAAGGAGTGTGAGGGAAATGAAAGTATGTAATCTGAAGTCTAAGATTTCTCTACATTTCCCCCTGAAATGTTGTTTTCAATTATGGTGTGTCATGGTTTGGATATAGAATGTCCTCTGAAAGAGCTCAGGTATCGACGTTCAAAATTGACATAATTAAATCATGAGGGTTGTAATCATCATCAGTGGATAAATTCATTGTAATGGATTTATTGGATGGTAACCTAAGATGGTGAGGTGTGGCTGGATGAAGTAGATCAATGGATCACCGGAGGTGTGGCCTTAGTGACTGCTTTTGTCCTTGACACCCCTTGCTGGCTCTCTCTTGCTTCCGACCTCCTTGATGTTAGAGCAGAGTCCCTGTGTGCTTTCTCAGCTCCCACACCATGCCCTGAACTCCACCAATGTAGCCAAGTCTAAAGTAGACTGAATCCTTGAAATCTCCAGAACTGTGAGCAAATGAATCTTCCTTCCTGTAATTTGTGGTGGCCAGCTGTTTGGGATTACAGCAGTGAGAATCTTGACTAAAACATGGTGCTAGAAAGAAAGCAAGTTTTAGCAGGCAACTTTGGTCACTAATGAGGTGTATTGTTACAGCTCTGTGAGTTTTCCTTGGTCCTTGTCTCCCTAAAAGAAAGATTTCATTTGGGGGACGCAGATGGGGTAAGCATGAAAGACTTTAATGGGTAGGTTCAACAGGAGGGTCAAGAGCTGGTTAGTCCAGGAGAGGAATAAAAGAGAGATAGGTCCAATCTGCCACATGATGAGTTTCTATATTGTCCTGAAATCCCATCTTTCCTCATGCATAGTAATTTGGGGCAATTATTTTTGGGTGTTGTGGCATGACTTAGTGCAACTGCACACTGACTGTGTCATGTGGGAAATCTAAAGCTGCAACGTAACAGGCTGAACATTTCTGACCACAGCTGGGCAGGTGATCCCCATATCTCTTCTCAGGAAGGCTTCTCCCTGACTCCTTTTCCCTGCCCTGCTTATTTCTGGCTAGCTACCTAACAGTATGACCTCTGGCCAGTGACTTAAACTCTCTAAGCCTTGGGCTATTATAAGGATTATGTAAAACAATCTACAGAACAAAAGCATTTTGTGCCAGGCACAGTGACACACACCTGTAATTCACCTATTTGGGAGGCTGAGACAGGAAGACTGCAGGCTCAAGGCAAGCCTCGGCAACTTAGACTCCTAGCAATCTAGTAAGATCTTGTTTCAAATTAAAAAATTAAAAGGGCTGGGGTGTAGTTCAGAGGTAGAAAGCCCCTGGTTTAGTCCCCAGTTTCACACACTCACAAAAAGAATGAGAAAAAAAAAATGAGAACATTTTACATATTATAATGTCACACAAATAGTAATCATTATTATAATTATGTGACTAGATAATCACCTCTAGTAAGATCCTAAAATCTGTCTCTCATACTCTCAGCCCCACATTTTATTCAGCCACCTGAAGCTCGCCATGTCAATAATTGAAATTATCTTCTCTTCCAGGCCCTCCTGAGCTACTCGCCAGACTTCATTATGTTTCTTACTAGCACTGACATGCTTCTAACCACCAGGGTTGGAGAAGTTCAGATTATCTCTGGCACCTTCCCCCCACTCAGTTCTATCACTTCTTTCACAGTATTGTTTATATTTATGTGTTTTTTCATTCAAAGCCACCACCCAAGCCCATAACCTAGAACCTCACTTGTTGATCACTACAGTAGCTATCCTTCCTGCCTATGCTCTCTCCCCTTTCCAAAGCAGCCTTCTGATCATTTAATTCCCACACCGGAAGCCCCGTGTGGCTTATCAGCGAATTCAAAGTTAAAGTCCAAACTCCAGTTGAGTAGCTACCAACCTTCCACAGTTTGGCCTGGTCCACATTTTTCAACCTTTCCTCCCACACTTAGGCAAACACCGTTTATTGCAGCCATACTGACCTAAGTCACCATTCTTTGCAGATCTCTGTTTATAGATCAGCACTGTTCAGGAGAAATCTAATGCAAGCAAAAGATGTGGTTTCAGTGATAGAGCAGCTACATCAAATCAAAGCAAAAAAGAGAAATGAGGAAATTTTAGGATCTTACTAGAGGTGATTATCTAGTCACATAATTATAATAATGATTACTATTTGTGTGACATTATAATATGTAATATTACTACCCCCTCTACTCTGGCCACTCTGATTTCTTTCCCTAGAGGATTATTATAATTAAATTATTATACTAATAATTATTATTATTGGATTTTGCGTATCCTTGCACATAGATTTTATGTATGTATATAAAAACATTCAAAAGCACACATTTTTTCTTTTTCTTTTTTCCCCCCTATGGTCTTAAGGAAGGAAAGAACCCAGGAGTATTCTACTACTGAGGTACATCATCAGTCCTATTTTTTAAATTTTCAAGTAGGATCTCCCTAAATTGCTGAGATTCTTGTTAAATTGCTGAGGCTGGCCTTGAACTTGCAATCTTCCTGCTTCAGTCTCCCATGTACTGAGATTACAGGCATGTACCACCCTACCTGGCTAAAAACATATACAAACATACATTTATTCTCCCCATTTTGTGTGTGTGTGTGTGTGTGTGTGTGTGTGTGTATCACTAGGGATTGAAACCAGGGACATTCTACCTCCAAGCTTCACCCTCAATTTTTATTGGGAAACAGGGACTCACTGCTTGCTGAGGCTGCCCTCAAACCTGCAATCCTCCTGTCTCAGCCTCCCAAGTACTGGGATTACAAGTGTGTGCCACCACACCCAGCTCTTCTCCCTATTTTTTTAAAAAAAACAAATGACAGTACATTAAACATACTATTTTGTTTCACATTTTTTTGCACATAATAATCTACCTAAAGCCAGGTGTGGTGGCGCACGCTTGTAATCCCAGCATTTGGGAGGCTAAGACCGGAGGATCCCTGTTTGTGGCCAGCCTCAGCTACCTAGTGAGGCACTCCGCAACTTAGTGAGACCCTGTTTCAAAATAAAGAATAAAAAATAGGGCTGGGGGTATAGCTCAGAGGTAGAATGCCCCTGGTTTCAATTCCCAGTACCGGGAAAAAAAAAATAATAATCTACCTTATAGCATTTCATATGGGATGTATATAAAGTATTCTATTGAACTTTCTACTGTGCATTAAAGATCATTTTACTCATGCCTATCTCCTTGACAAGGCTTTTAATTCTTACATGGTATAGATTTGTCTTCTTTTCTGTATCCTTGCATAGCTCTGTGTCTTGGACTCTGGTGCTATACATAATGCTCAGTAAGTGTTTGTTAAATTAAATGGCTCAAACTGTTACCAGATTAATCTTCCTGAAATGTTCTTTTGCATATGGCAACCCCACCCACAGGAAAACATCATTAACTTCTAATTGCCCACAGCATACATTTTATAGTCAAAGACCTTCACAGGCAGGTCCAACTTTCTTTTCTGGATTAATCTCACTTAGAAATTCACCCTTTGTTTTAACCAATAGTTTCCTCACTGGAGCTTTGTCACTGGTTGGTATGCATGATTCATTCATATTCTCTCCCTCTCTTTCTCTTTCTCTCTTCTCTTTCTCTCTCTCTCTCTCTCTCTCTCTCTCTCTCTCTCTCTCTCTCTCTCTCTCTCTCCCTTTATTTTAGTGTAATATCTTCCCTTCTAGACTATAAGTCCCTGAAATAGAGGAGGTGTCTATTGCCTTGATTTATCCCAGGATAGTACCTACAACTTGGTAATGCTTACTACATACCTGATGGGCTTGTAAATATCTTTCTCCAGGCTTTCTTAACCTCTTCTCCCCTCCCTTTGGGCCTGGCCTGCCCCAGGCTGGATCATAATTGCCCAGCCTCTACACTTCCTTTTGACAGAGACAGAAGATAGTTTGTTTCTCTAATCCATTTTTATTTTTATCTTTGTGGCACTTGGGATGGAACCCAGGGGCATTCTACCTCTGAGCTATACCCTAGTCCTATTTTTATTCTTTATTTTGAAACAGTGTCTCACTAAGTTGCAGAGAACCTCACTAAGTAGCTGAGGCTGGCCATGAACCTGGATCCTCCCATCTCAGCCTCCCAAGTAGTGGGATTACAAGTGTGGGCCACCACTCCCAACTAATCAATTTTTATTTTTAAATCATCCTTTTCTCATTCAAGTGACTCTCAAGCCAGAGAAGTTATAGACAGAGACAGAGACAAGGGTCAAAGCTCAAAATAAGCATAGTTCCTGCGAGGGAGTTTTTCTTCCCATTTTCACACTTTTGTCTAGAATTCCATTTATTTAAATCTCAAATCACTGGCTTTTCATATGTCTCAAACAATGGGAGCTGCTTTGAGATTCACATCAAAAGCCAATATGGCACTACCATGGCTGGCTAACACTTCAATAAAGCCCAGAAGTACTTAAACAGTATCAGCTCAAAGTTGGGAAGTGTTACAATAGGTACCACTTAGAGAGCACTCTGAGTCCCGTGCTATTCTAAAGTTCTACACTTCATTTCATTTCATCCTCACAACCATCCTGAGATAGACTGTTTTATTCATATTTTACAAATGAATCACCTGAGGCTCAGTTGGGGGAAGTAGCATGATCGAGGTGTCTAATAGTGAGTGGTAAAGGTAGAACTTGAATGCTGACAATATGGCTGAACAACACATACTCTTACCTCTAGGCATATTTTCTCCCCTAGTGCTTGAGAAAGCCACTGCCTTTCTGGTGTGTGTCATTTGAAATTTATCATTATCATCATCATCATCATCATTTGCAGTCCTGGGAATTAAGCCCAAGGCATTCTACCTCTGAGCTACACCCCTAGCCCTATTTTATTTTTTTATTTTGCAACAGGCTTTCACAAAGTTCCTGAGGGCAGCCTCAAACCTGTCATTCTCCTGTCTCAGCCTCCGAAATACTAGGATTATGGGCCTGCAACACCATACCCAACAAGATCTATTGTATTTGAACCAGAGCTCCTGTCAAGGGCCAACTGTGGTTGCAGGGAAGGTTTGGGTGGGGAGATCCCCAGTGAGATGAGGCATCCGCAGCAAGTCGCCGTCTGGAGGAGAACAAGAGCAGCTTTCATTTACGGACCTGTCCCTTATATAGAGTTCCAGGCAAAAGGGTACACGGTACACCAACTTAATATGCGCATGTGTGTTGCATAGTATCTAGTCATGCTTACATACCTATATACATATTGCAGCTGTACAAGCTGAGCATACATCTGCGGCTGCGTGGGGTGAGCGGGGTCATGTCTTCATCACCCACCTGTACTTGATCTGAGCCCCCACCGGACCCCTCTGGAGCACGGCCTCAGCAGCCCATCTCTGCATTCCTTTTGTTTCCTTTGCCCTTCACTCAATCCAGGAAAAACAGTATGTTTTTCCATTGAGCCCCTTCGTGCTTTCATTGCTAGACCTAAGTAAGCCTCTTTTTCTAGACTATCTAGAGAATCCCTCGCTAATCAAAATAGGTCCGATTGCTCCGGCACCATCAGCATCACCAGGGAACGTGTTTGAAATGAAACATCTCAGGCATCACCTAGACTATTGCATCAGAATCTGCATTTTAAAAGATGCGCGGGAGATTTGTGTGCACATTAAAGCTTAAGAAGCGCTGCTCTCCATCTTCTGGAGTGTTCCCTTAGTAATTCCTGGCTGAAGTGTTCTGGACACAGAAGTCTAAAATCTATGGCTTGAGAGGGAAGGAATCATTTAAGTTGCTTCCTGGTCTGTGGCCTTGAGGAACTCCAGTCGGTCAGAGACCAGGCTAAGAGTAGCATCTTGTAGCCTTTCGAATAAAACATGTGCGGGTGAAATGAAGACATCCTTCATTCATCCTCTCTTGGTGCCTCAGACTGCCACAACACAGATCCTTTCTTTTACGTAACGGGGCATTTTAAATTCAAGGTGTCAGAACCTTTGAGAATAGATAATCCTTTAAAAATTAAGTTTATCTTTATTTACAAACCTCCATTTATTTGAAGGTGACAATGGGATTAAAAGGACCTGCCTCTGAAGGCGTAGAGAGGAATGATTATGTTAATTTACAATAATTGCTTTAATCTTGATATATTGAATTGTAGTGTCTGACTCTGAGCTCTCTCGATGTGAGGTACAGAGAAATATATCACCATATTGTATAATGTACCTCTGAATCATGGTGGAAATTCTGCCCTACAGCGCTGGGCTGTCATCACATTATCTACGTGAGAGACGGGGACAGATTTGGAAGTGGCTCCTCACTCTACCCTCGACATCGAATTGCCACTGCTTTAAGATAGAAAGCCCATTTCAGAAGCTGCGCCATTAGCAGCCATTAATTCCTTAACGCGAATAAATTGTCCAAATTACAGCTTAATTGGTAAGGCACTCAGGAACAGGACACAGAACAAGAGAGTGTGAAGGAAGCCTGGCATGGTGGCACACACCTGTAATCCCAGTACTTGGGAGGCTGAGACAGGAGTATAGCAGGTTCAAGGACAGCCTCAGCAACGTAATGAGACTTTCAGCAACCTAGTGAGACCCTGTTTCAAAAATAAAAATAAAATCAGGCTAGGGGTATAACTTGGAGATAGAACACCCCTGGGTTCAATCCCCAGTGTGTGTGTGTGTGTGTGTGTGTGTGTGTGTGTGTGTGTGTGTGTGTGTGTGTGTGTGTGTGTGTGTGTGTGTGAGAGAGAGAGAGAGAGAGAGAGAGAGAGAGAGAGAAATATGAGTATGAATGAGAATGAAGAAGAGGCAAAAACAGGTTGAGCCCAGGAAGGCCGGCGAGGGGCCCAGGATGGGAGAGGGCAGTTGACATTCACAGAGGTCAGCTTTGCTCCCTTCCTGATCAGGCTCAGGGCAGTCCAGCTGGCTGCAGCTTCCAAAGAATCCTATGATTTTGCGGCTGACTCCTAGAAGCACCCGGAGTAGGAAGATCCGTGGTATTTACAACAATCTGAACTATTTCTTCTTGCTGCTGGCACCTCTGCCCATCCTGCCTGGCTTGGGGTTGTCTGCTTCTCTCCTGGATGGGACATCCTGGGTCACATCTCGTTTTGCTTTTGTGGCTGACTCAGGTATGAGCCACTGATCAAGAGGAAGGTCCCAGCCAGGTGTGGTGGCCCACACCTTTAATCCTAGTACCTGGGAGGCTGAGACAGGAAGAGTGCAGGTTTGAGGCCAGCCTCAGCAACCTAGACAGACCCTGTTTCAACTTAAAAATAAAATAGGGCTTGGGTGTAGCTCGGAGGTAGAATGTCCCTGGGTTCAACCCCCAGCCATAAATCAAAAAGAAAGAAAGAAGAAAAGAGGAGGGTCCCCTAGTCACAATTGTAGCCTTTTCAAGTCAGAAGCATGGGATTGCATTGAAAAGGACTCAGAGGTCTCGAAGACATTTGGTTGACAGATATTGTCCCATGCTTTTCTTTTTATACAAACTGCACTCTTCATCTTTGGCCCTCTGTGAGCTCTGCCCCACTCATGCTTCCAGTCTCAAAGTTGTCAGAAGGGCTCTGGGCAGATGTGACATATAGCTCATCATGATCTGGTGCCTGGTCTATGACCTCAAACAAAAGGGAAAGATGATCACTGTATGCATGTGACACTGATGTGTCAGTCTCCAGATTTGGGCGCGAAGCATTGAAAGTTAAAAAAAAAAAAAAAAAGAAAAAGAAAAGAAAAGAAAGAACCAATTGCTTTTGCTTTGGAAACAAAGTACTTGGCAGCTAAAAATATGGCCCTGCAGACCACTTTCAACAGCAGAGGGCATTGTGTCTTGGGCTCACTCGGTGTCAAGACTTTAAAGAGAGGCATTATCAGCCAGAAGCAGATGTGGATCATTATTAATATTTCCATATGCCAACTTCCTTCTGAGGAGCTTAGCCTATTCTACATTGATTATCTCACTTAGCCTTTAGGGCTTTTGATTACCCTGGGGGGTTGGGGGAACAGAGGGAGTTGACACACAAGCAGGCACCCTTTAAGAATTCACAGAATGCTTTTATATCTAGCACCTCGGTTGCTGAAAACAAGTCTGTGAGGCCTACAGAGGTTATCAAGGCCTGTTTGTGAGAGTGCAGTATTTGAAAGCCAGGGCTTCCGGCTACAGTGGGCTCTCGCTTTGCACTGCATCCCAAATGCCTCCAGGGCAGCAGCTTTCGCAGGTCCAGTCGCTGTCCATGGCATTTGCTGCAGAGGCCATTGGCTGTTCTTTAATTCCCAAGCATGTTGGGGAAGCCAGGTGCTTTAGAAGAGGGCGGAGGCGAAAGCTTTATTTTTTATTTATTTTATTTATTTATTTATTTTTTTGCGGTACTGGGGATTGAACTCAGGGGCATTTTACCTCCGAGCTATACTCCTAGCCCTATTTTTTTTTATTCTTTATTTTGAAACAGAGTCTCAATAAGTTGCGGAGTGCCTCACTAGGTAGCTGAAGCCTCCCAAATGCTGGGATTACAAGCGTGCGCCACCACGCCCGGCCCCCAAAGCTTTATTTTTAAACTGATTCTTTATTGACACTTTCCAACCCTAAGTGCGTTGTTTCTGTATCTGTCTCCTTTCCTCCAACCCCAGGTAATATTTGAACTTCATAGGTGTTTATATCTCAATTCAAAAGGGTTTCTTGACTTGTTAAAATGATGCACCTTTCTTTTTTCTTTGTTATTATTTCTTGGGAGGTGTTCTACCCCCAGTCCTATTTTATGTTTTATTTTGAAGCAGGGACTCACTAAGTTGCTGAGGGTTTCAATAAGTTGCTCAGGCTGACCTTGAACCTGTATCCTCCTGTGTCAGCCTCCCAATACTGGGATAACATGCCCAGCTACTGATGCCCCCTTCTGACAAGCTTCACTCATGCCCTGCCATTCTCCTCTCCCTCTCCCTTCTGCATACACATTGGGGTGTGAGTGCATACCTAATTGAGAGTTCATCTCCTGGTTTGGATAACCACCATTTTATCCCTACCAGCAACTATATGTTTACCTATCTATTTCCTATTATAAGAAACCAATAAGCTGGGCATGGTGGCCCACACTTGTAATCCCAGTACTTGAGAGGCTGAGACCAGAGGATCTGGATTCGCAGCCAGCCTCAGCTACTTAGTGAGGCCCTCCACAACGTAGTGAGACCCTGTTTCAAAAATAAAGAGTAAAAAATAGGACTGGGGGTGGGTTCAATGCCCAGTAATCCCCCCCCTCAAAAAAAAGAAAGAAAGAAAAAAGAAACCAGTATGCTTACTTTTTCTCTGCTATATGAGATGTATGTATGTATGTATATCGGTGGTACTGGGGATTAAACCCAGGGGAGGTTCTAATTCTGAGCTACATCCCCAGCCCTATTTAATTTTCTATTTTGAAACAGAGTCTTGCTAAGTTAACACGTGCTGGCCTTGAACCTGTGATCCTCTTGTCTCAGCCTTCCAAGTACTGGGATCATAGGTATGTGCCATCACACCTGTGGTGAGATGGCGTAATATTGATAGGATCTTTCTAGGTATTTCTCTTCACCCCTACTTTGAATACAGCTCTCTGAGAAACACTTCTCTGTTATTATCAAGTTTTATTACATTTACAACTGTTTCCATGTCTGTCCCACTACACTAAGCCCTCCTTGAGGACAGGTAAGTAACCTGGCTAATCTCTGGATTTGAAAGTGCCAAACCAGAGTGCCTGCTGGTATGGAATTTGTTGAACAAATGAATGAATAAACAATGCCATAAGAGGACATATTCTATGCTACTGCATCATTTTCCCCAGGTTTTTTTTTTTTTTTTTTTAGCAAAAGTACAAATTAGAAGTGTTTAAAGTCTTTAACACCCAACTGTGGATAGTGACAATGAAAATGACAAGAATTCCCTTCTCTGTTCTCTCCATTCTGTCTATTACCCCCATGGAATCTGTACTGCTCAGGTTCTATATGTCTCCGCTTGATTAATTATACACTTCTTTCTTCATCTTGTATGTTTCAACTGACAGTAATTGCCCAGAATTGAATGCATGACCTCTAAGACTCAAAGAATACGAAGAAAAGGCTGGTTTCACACTCTAATCTGCTGTCATAATAATCCTCAAGGGGGTTAATTCAGTAACTTAGAACAGGCTGCCATGTCAAAATAAAGGTTCAGATCAGCTCCAGCGGTCAGCCTACCATTTGCAGCTGAACTTGAAATTACCTTCATATTGTTAGTCTTTTA
>PVLC010036515.1:0-15759 GCA_004027655.1 Graphiurus murinus
TGCGGTACTGGGGATTGAACTCAGGGGCATTCTACCTCCGAGCTACACCCCCAGCCCCTTTTTATTCTTTATTTTGAAACAGAGTCTCACTGAGTTGCGGAGTGCCTCACTAGGTAGCTGAGGCTGGCCGCGAACCTGGATCCTCCGGTCTCAGCCTCCCAAATGCTGGGATTACAAGCGTGCGCCACCACGCCCGGCTTCTATTACCATTTTATATGAGCTCCTACTATAAAAACCTATGTATTAAATTTGCTACAAATACCCTCTATCTGATCTTTTAGTTTCATTTTATAAAGGGTTTTGTTTACTAATCTTTACCACTGAATTTTGTTAATGTTGTTTAGTTTTTTTTTTTTTTGCAGAAAACACATTCAATTTTAATTACTTATGTAATTATCTGGAATACTAAGCTAATGCACTTATGGTACTTTACTTTTTTTTTGCAGTACTGGGGATTGAACCCAGGGGCATTCTACCTCGGAGCTACAACCCCAACCCTATTTTTTATTCTTTACTTTGAAACAGGGTCTCACTAAGTTGCGGAGGGCCTCACTAAGTAGCTGAGGCTGGCTTCGAACCTGGATCCTCTGGTCTCAACCTCCCAAGTACTGGGATTACAAGCCTGCGCCACCATGCCGGGCTGGTACTTTACTTTTTAATGTGCTCTAATATGTTAATTTACCAAACTATGTCTTAGAGAATAAAATTATTATGAAAAGAAAGATATTGCCTCAGCTACCTAGTGAGGCACTCTGCAACTTAGTGAGACTCGGTTTCAAAATAAAGAATAAAAAATAGGGCTGGGGGTGTAGCTTGGAGGTAGAATGCCCCTGAATTCAATCCCCAATACTGCAAAAAAAAAAAGAAAGATATTTTATAGGAATTCAAATGATATAATTATTTTTCAATGATCTCTAATAAGAGATTTACATGATAGATGCTTAAGGACTCAAAATCAAAAACTTTTATTTCAGTCAATAATTTAAAATTATTATTATTATTATTATCATTATTATTATTTTTAGTACTGGGGATTGAACTCAGGGTCATTCTACCTCCAAGCTATACCCTCTACCCTATTTTTTTTTTATTCTCTAATTAAAAAAAAAAAAAGACTCTTGAAAGCTGTGTATTTCAACAGTCACAGTATAGGAGAAGCTAAAGATTACATACCAGACAAATACAAAATTAACTCATTTTAAAAATAAAATAATCAGGCATATTCATTTAAATTTTACGAATGGCAGAAAAACAACAATAATGGGCTAAATACCTGTACTTGAAACATTTGTTTAGTTTTGGATCTGATTACTAGGCCAAAATTTTTTCACTGTAAAATTGGTAAGAAAGCTGTTTAGTCAGGAAAAAAAAAAAAAAAAACACAAAAACCCCAACAACTTTACAATGTAAAATTAGCTTTTGATAGGAAGCCCTCGAGAAGGGAAGGCCGTACCGTGAGCCTTGGCCCACTGCAGGTTGCGCACCATGCACTCCGCGGAGCAGGCCGTGCCCTGGATCGGGTCCGTGAGGGCTCTCTTCTCGGACAGGCTGCTTCTGATCTCCAGAGCCTGCCTGCCTTTGGTCAGGTGGCACTTACCCATGTCTAAAAGATGAGAAAGTGAACATTAGTTTTAAGACAACCAAGTCTTTTGTTATGTTTTAAATATTTAGGCCAAGAACTCTCTTATAAGCCAGGTTATATCCTCAGTATTATCCTTGAGCCCAACAAATGTTTGCTGAGCACCTGCTAACGGCCCAGGCGGAGTTCAAGGTGCCGGGGAGACCAGTTCCAAGGAGTTGAAAGCACAGATTCTCTCTAAAAGAGCAGCCATGATAATACTATGTCCATATTGTGTTGAGAACTATATTCAGTTAGAAAAACAAACAACTACATACAAATGAGAAAAGTTAAAGTAATATAACATTTACCTCTGGTATCTTTATTTTTAAAACAGGAAGTCATGTGTTAAAACCACCTGGCTCACCAGGGCTCCACCGCTCCTCCCCCACCTTGAAATAGCCACTGCCCAATGCAGCAGGCACACTTTAATTTTACTCATGGCTAGTTTCTTGTAAATACCATGTACTGATGTTTGAGGTTTTGTTTTGTTTTGCTGGTGCTGCAGGTTGAACCCAGAGGCATTCTACCTCCAAAATACACCCCAGCCCTTTTTATTTTTTATTTTGAAATGGAGTTTTACTAGATTGCTGAGAAGCTCACTCCATTGTTGAGGTTGACCTTGAACCTGTGGTCCTCCTGTCTCAGCCTCCCAAGTACTGGTATTACAGGCACATGCCATGGTACATGTTTTGAATTAAAGAAAAATGTTTTTTTTTTTTTTTTTGCGGTACTGAGGATTGAACTCGGGGGCATTCTACCTCCGAGCTACACCCCCAGCCCTATTTTTTATTCTTTATTTTGAAACCGGGTCTCACTAAGTTGCGGAGTGCCTCACTAAGTAGCTGAGGCTGGCCGCGAACCCGGATCCTCCGGTCTCAGCCTCCCGAATGCTGGGATTACAAGCGTGCGCCACCACGCCCAGCTTAAACAAAAATGTATAAGCATACTTTTGAAAAATGTGCATTTTCATCTAATATGTTTTAGATACTTTTATATACTTTTGTATATAAAACATGTTTTACACACTTTTGTATACTGATACACATAAATTTAAAACTCCATTATATTTTTCATATGAATAGGTCACAGTGTATTTATTCTACTTCAGTGTATGATGCTATTAACTATTAATAAATAATAAAGTTAATAGAGGTGTGGTGGCATATACCTGTAGTCCTAGACACTTGGGAGGCTGAGGAAGGAGGATCGCTTGAGCCCATGAGTTTGAGACCAGCCTGAGTAACAGTGAGACCCCATCTCAAAAGGAAAAGGGAAAACAACAACAAAAAACCCAACCCAAACACCCAAATAAATGAATAAAGTCAATAATATCTAGTCTGGTTTTGGGAAAGTAGATTACTCATCTGGGGGAAAAAGTATAAAAGTAAGATATTATCTCTTTATAAACATAAAAAAGATTCCAAATCCATGTTACTGTCTTTCAACAACAGTAAAATTAAAAAAAAAAAAAAAAAAAAAAAGAAGAAAGAAAGGCAGAAAGGAAGACATCAGTATTTCTACACATCACAGTCCAGAACTAAGTCTAAGTTATGTCAACATGGTGGGGACTGGGTGGGAAGACCAAGGGTGGCAGGTGCCTACTAAAATTATTAGTTGTTAGAGGAGGGAAGATACAGGAAAAAAAAAAAAAAAAAAGATAAATAAAAAATGTTAGCCGGGCGTGGTGGTGCATCCTTGTAATGCCAGCATTTAGGAGGCTGAGACTGGAGGATCTGGGTTTGCGGCCAAGCCTCAGCTGCTTAGTGAGGCCCTCCACAACTTAGTGAGACCCTGTTTCAAAATAAAAAGATTAAAAAAAAAAATAGGGCTGGGGCTGTAGCTTGGAGGTAGAGTGCCCCCAGGTTCCATCCCCAGTACCGCCAAAAAAAAAAAAAAAAGAAAAATGTTTTAAAAGATAAGGTGTGGGTGTGGAAGAAACTGCTTGCTCACTGGACAACTTTTTTTTTTTTTTTTTCAAGTTAGCAGACTGGGCAGTGCTAAGGTACTAGGCACAGCCATAAGTTAAGAGTTCTGAAGCTTAAACTTTACCTATTTTACCAATGTGCCTGGGGTTTGCCCATCATCTAAATGATGCTCTGCAGACAGCACACAGCTAAGTCAGCATGGAGAGAAGGAGGAACTAAGGGAGCACTGCTGAATATTAAGTTAAAAATTGTTTTATATCCGGGCCTAAGAGTATAGGCCTGTAATCTCAGTACTTGGGAGGCTGAGACAGGAGGATTGCAGGTTTGCGGCCAGCCTCTGCAACTTAGTGAGACCCTGTTTCAAACTAAAAAATAAAATAGGGCTGGGGGTATAGCTTGGAGGTAGAATTCCTCTGGGTTCAATCCCCAACACCACACAAAAAATGTTTCATAGAGTAAATACTAATTCCAAACCCACATAGTACCAGTAAAAGCATAACAATCACCAAATAGGGTGCCTTGAGAGGGTTTATCTCCTCCCTCTCATTTTCCCAGGGGTTTTCTTTTATTCTTTTTACTTTTACCTTCTGCAACTTCATCCAGTAACACAGTAATTTTCTTTTGTTCCAATAATCTATCTTTCAAAAATTTCATGAAGATTCCATTTGCTAATCCAGAATGTTGGATTTCAAAAGCTTCTGCTCCTTGACACCTTAAAAATATCAAGAAAAAGAAATGAAAAAAAAAAAAATGCCAAGCACAGAAAGACAAATATTCTATGTCTTAATTTGTGTGGAAGCTAAAAAATATCGAACATGTGGAGGCAGAATGATGTTACGGAGGCTGGAAAGCGGGGGGGAACTCTGGTCAAAGGGCAAAATCTTTCCTTTAGAGGAAGGGTGGAGTAAGTATCGGAATTAATAAGTATCTAAGGTGATGCGTATGTTAATTATCTCAATTCACTCATTCATACACAACATCACTTTCTACTCCATAAATATATACAATTATAATTTTTCGATATCCAATAATAAAAGAAAAAAAAAATTTCAAGAAGCAAACACTTGCCACACGGAGCGTCCATCCACACTGATGAGCCTCATCCTCTCCTCTACCCTAAAATGGCATCCCTAATCAAAGAGCTAATCTTTGTTTTTTTGGGTCCTGGAAACTGAACACAGGCATTCTACCTCCAAGTTATACCCCCAGTCCGATTTTATTTCTTGTTTGGAAACAGGGTCTCACTAAGTTGTGGAGGGCCTAAGTAGCTGAGGTAGGTGTCGAACCTGAGATCCTCCTGTCTCAGCTTCCAAGTATTGGGATTACAAGCATGCGCCACCATGCCTGGCTAAGAATTAATCTTTAAGCAAGAACTAAATTTGTTGGTGCTCAGTGCTAAGATCCCAAGACATGAGCAGCTAAAGTCAAGTATTTAAAGTTTTGTACCAAGAAGATCAAGGAGGCAAATTTATGCCTAGAATCTACAGATACTTCCAGACCTCTAATTTACATCTAGAAAGGACGTATCAAAGAATAGCATCACACACACAAAAGGGAGGAATCTCAACATAAGCATAAAGTTTCCTTACGTGGCATATCCAAACACAATATTGGCAGTGACTTTTAATGCATCCAAGATTGGAATGGTGTCATCATAGTCATTTCTGTTTGTGCGGAGGAGAGAAGGGCAGATACAAATATGAAAAGTTAAGCAGCATTCTTTTTTTGTTTTGTTTTGTGCTAAGGATTGAACCCAGAGGCATTCTACCCCCGAGCTACACCCCCAGCCCTTTTCATTTTAAAACAGGGTCTCACTAAGTTGCTGAGGCTGTCCTCAAACCTGCAAGCCTCCCATCTCAGCCTCCTAAATACTGGGATTATAGGCATGTGCCACTATGTCTGGCTTTAAACATTAAGCATTCTCCAAATAATATAGACCAAATAATGAAAAAGTATAATACTATTTTTATTATACATAATTTAAAATTACAGGTTAAGAATTCTTTCATCTGGTTATCTACTTGTTTACCAAAAAGAATCTGGGGCCCCCATCCTATGCTCACATCTCCTCCTTTGTTACTTATAACTGGGTGCGTTTGAACGCTGGCTCGGGATTTTGATTGGTAAATGCTGAGCAATTGAACAGCAGTAAACCTGGGAGGAATAATCATTGGTTCCAAACGCCCCTTAGCGATGCCATGACAAACAATGCTGCTATCCTTGCTACCCTTTCAATATTTGCAAATCCCCACCTCTATGGGCGTGGTTTTATTAATTTCTGAAGGAATAACTGCAGTGACTGTTAAAGGACACAAGTACGGGCATTCTGGAGAGTTGACTCCTTGTAGTATGACAATCGTGCCTTTTAGTTCTTGCCTTTTGTTCTATAGCAAACAGGAACAGAGTTGAAATAATTTCATACACAGAAAATAAAATTTGCTCTAATTTTCCTTTTTTTTTTGCGGTACTGGGGATTGAACCCAGGGGCATTTAACTCAGAGCTACACCCCCTGCCCTGTTTTTACTCTTTATTTTGAATCAGGGTCTCATTAAGTTGTGGAGGGCCTCAATAAGTAGCCGAGTCTGGCCTTGAACCTGCGATCCTCCTGTCTCAGCCTCCCAAGTACTAGGATCACAAGTGTGAACCACCATGTCCGGCTTAGTTTTCTTCTTTCAGTTTCAATGTATCAGAAATCCACAAACTCAAATGGTTCTTAGTATCTTGCAGGTTTGTCTTAGGTTTAACTTGTCAAGATTGATATTTAACTCCAATAATCTTTTAATAAAAATTAGAAATTTTACCTTTTCCTACACATATCCAACAAGAACACATTGAGTCCAGTGTCTTTTTCTTGCATCAATTTCAGTATATTTTGTACACACAGACAGTTTTCAGACCTATATGGATTTGGAGCATCAACAGGGACCATAAAGCTGTTCCCAAAATTTTCATAACCATGTCCTGCATAATATAGTAACCCTGCATAATATAGTAAGAAGAGAGAGAACGGAAAAGTGGTAGACGTTAATTCTGAATATACTCTGAACATACAGACAGCACATAAAAAAAAAAAAAAAAAAGGGCTTTGATTTTCTTCAAGCTGATGCAAGCATATTTAAGAAATATCCAATTATAAAGACTATCAATGTTAACTTGCATTTTAAATTATTTTAACAAATTTTTCTTAAATTCTGCCTTTTTTTTTTGTATGTGGTACTGGGGATTGAACCTGGGGTGTTCTACCTCCAAGGTACACCTGCAGCCCTATTTTATTTTTTTATTTTATTTTATTTTTTTGGCGGTACTGGGGATTGAACTCAGGGGCGTTCTACCTCCGAGCTACACCCCCAGCCCTATTTTTTATTCTTTATTTTAAAACCGAGTCTCACTAAGTTGCGGAGTGCCTCACTAGGTAGCTGAGGCTGGCTGTGAACCCGGATCCTCCAGTCTCAGCCTCCGGAATGCTGGGATTACAAGCGTGCACCACCACGCCCGGCTCTATTTTTTATTTTCAAACAGGCTTTCACTAATTTGTGGAGGGCCTCACTAAGTTGCTGAGGATGACCATGAACTTGCGATCCTCCTGTTTCAGTCTCCCAAGTACTGAGATTACAAGTGTGTGCCACGATGCCTGGCTAAATTCTGCATTTTAAAACATCAAGATGCTGCCTGAAGTATATTCTAATTCACAGAAGTAATACATTTATAATTAATGATATAAATTGAAATGCAATTTTATCTCATGTTGTATAAAAAAAGAAGGCAGCTAGGATTTCTTCCCTGAATCACTTGCCTCCTCTACAAGGCTAGGGCCTCCTTCTAAGACTTAGAACCTGGCTCTGGTAAGATTTGACTTGGGAGAAGAGGCCACTGCGAGGGCAGGTTCACTTCCACTCATCCAGGAAAAGCTAAAGTATGGCTCCACTGTATCAATGCCGTATGTCTAGCCCTGTAACTGTGGAAACTAAGGCACTTAAACCAAAATATGCTTTGTCCTCCCCGGCATGACTTAAGAAAAGTGTAAGCATTTTAAAGTCTGTAGCCAAATTATTTTGAAGGGGATTAAGTATTTTTATGTAAAATAAACTAGTTGTACTTTCAAAATTCCATCTCTAGTACTGCTTATTTTTATCAACCAACCCATTATTCATGAAGAGAGGAGAATATAGAAATCTTTATACGTGTCAAAGAACTTAACATAGTCAAAAATGTAATCCTGCAAATTAGAACCTTGGGGGAGTTTATACCTCAGGAAGATAATTTTCAAGTATATAGTTTGCCAGAGCTATTTGTTTCTAACTACAGAGAAAACGTTCACTTGAATGAAAGCCTCTCCCTCTTGCACAGATCTGGTCTCCTCCTGGCAGTGAGCTCTAGTGAGCTTGTCAGACACCAGCGCTGGGAGACTTGCAGAGTGCTTACCACGCTCAGGCATGTCCCCGAGGGAGCACTTCATTATCTGACTTCATATCATCCTCAGAACAAGGTGGATGATACTGTCACCCCCCTTTTACAGACATGTAAACGGAGACAAGAGGTTTAAAAGCTCACAAATTCAAACAATAAGTGATAAAATCAGAATTTGGATGTAGGCCAGCTTACCCTGTCTCTATTATCTACTGCTGGGTTTTGGTTAGCCTTATCCTTAGAAAATATAACATGTAGCCAGGCATGGTGGTGCACATTTGTAGTTTCAGTACCTGGGAGGCCAAGACAGGAGGATTGAAGGTTTGAGGTTAGCCTCTGCAAAATAGTGAGACTCTCATTAACCTAGTGAGACCCTGTTTGAAAATAAAAATAAAGCCGGGCGTGGTGGCGCACGCTTGTAATCCCAGCATTTGGGAGGCTGAAACTGGAGGATCCAGCCAGCCTCAGCTACCTTGTGAGGCACTCCGCAACTTAGTGAGACCCTGTTTCAAAATAAAGAATAAAAAATAGGGCTGGGGGTGTAGCTCGGAGGTAGAATGCCCCTGAATTCAATCCCAAGTACCACATACACACACACACACACACACACACACAAAATAAATAAAATAAAATAAAGTAGGGCTGGGGTGTAGCTGGAAGGTAGAATGGCCCTGGGTTCAATCCCCAAGTGCCCCCCCCCATGCCTCATTCACCATATCCTTTGTAAATTCTAGTTCCCATTAAAAATCTAAAAAATACCATGCAATAGTTAGAACAAGGAAAAGAAACACAATGTACATTCTGTAATAACTTTTTATGTTAAAAACCCATACAGTATTAATTTACACATATATATATTTGTGTGTGTATGTTGTGGGGAGAGTGTTTTTGGGATTGAACCAGGGGCATTATACCTTCAAACTACACCTCCAGCTGTTTGTTTGTTTATTTATTTATTTTATTTAGTGTGTGTGTGTGTGTGTTGCTAGGGATTGAACCCAGGGCCATTCTACCTCGAAGCTACAACCCCAGCCCTGTTTGTTTATTGTATGTATGTTGCTAGGGATTGAATCCAGGGGCATTCTACTCCCAAGCTATACCCCCAAGCTCTTTTTATTTTTTTGTTTTGAAACAAGGTCTCCCTGGGTTGTTGAGAGTCGCATTATGTTGCTGAGGCTGTCCTCAAACCTACAATCTTCCTGTCTCAGCTTTCCAAAAACGGGGGTTATAGGCATGTGCCACCATGCTCAGCTTATTATTTTACATATATGAATGTATGTTTTGCTATTTGGTCAACCTTTACTATTTTGCTAAATAAAAAGCAAAATCATGAAAGTCAGGTAAGAATTCTAATAAGAACAATATTGCTTTGACAAAACAAAGAACATAAATGTAAACACATTAAATGAAGTTATCAGTTAGACATGGAATGAAGATAAAATTTATCTTTTTTGTAAGAAAACTAAAACTTCAACAATGTGTTTACCTTACCTTTATCTGATTTTCAACTCCTAATCTAAGTTGATACAATGAGAACAGTAGATAATTATTAAAGACTATAAGTATCTTACCATAAACTCCTTTGTCCAAAAGTAGTAAAAATTCATCCACAGCGTTCCGCATCTCATATTCAGTAAGATCCAACAGTGAAACAACTTTGAAATCCAGCTGTCTCAATAAGTTGGTCAATTCGTACACATCCACCAAAGGTGCTTTCAGCTTGGGGTGTTCCCAGTAATTCATATTTCCTATCAAAAGAGCGACCTTGTCCTTTGCTGTGGAAAAAAGAGGGGGGAATTTAAAGGAAGAGAAAAATATTAAATCCTATGGAAATTACATCATTATAATGAACAAGTTTGCTTTAAAAGTGCATTCTACCTCTGAGTTAGATCACTAGCTGTATTTTTTATTTGGAAACAGGGTCTCACTAAGTTGCTGAGGCTGGCTTCAAAACTGCGATCCTCCTGTCTTGGTCTCCCAAGCACTGGGCAGTCGTGAGCCACCACGCCCCGCCCTAATTTCATTTTAGAACTTAATTTATGGAGGAGACCAATATATCACGAGGAACACAGGAGGTCACAACACTGAACAAATGGAATTTCACTTATGAATGCTTTGAGAACCAGCAAAGGATGTTTGTTAGGGGCATAGGAAGTATACTGGTAATCAAGCCGGGCGTGGTGGTGCACACTTGTCATTCCAGTACTTGGGAGCCGGACACAGGAGGCTGGCAGATTCAAAGCCAGCCTCGTCAGCTTAGTGAGGCCCTCCACAACTTAGTGAGACAACTTGTTTCAAAATAAAGAATAAAAAATAGGGCTGGGGGTGTAGCTCAGAGATAGAATGCCTTTGGGTTCAATCCTCAGTACCACCACCACCACCACCAAAAAAAAAAAGGTCATGATCCATCTTATAGTATAATAAAAATGAATAAAGTTTTTTTTAAAAAGGCAGGCATTAGCCGGGCGTGGTGGGGCACGCTTGTAATCCCAGCATTTGGGAGGCTGAGACCAGAGGATCCGGGTTCGCGGCCAGCCTCAGCTACCTAGTGAGGCATTCTGCAACTTAGTGAGACTTGGTTTTAAAATAAAGAATAAAAAATAGGGCTGGGGGTATAACTCAGAGGTAGAATGCCCCTGAGTTCAATCCCCAGTACCACAAAAAAAAAAAAAAAAAAAAAAAAAAATTAAATAAATAAATAAAGAGGCAGGCGTGATGGCACATGCTTGTAATCCCAGTACTTGGTTGGGAGGCTGAGACAGGAGGTTTGCAGGTTAGTGGTCAGCCTCAGCTACTGGGTAAGGTGCTCCGAACTTAGTGAGACCTTGTTTTAAAATAAAGAATAAAAAAAATTAGGGCTGGAGGTGTAGCTCAAAGGTAGAATGCTCCTGGGTTCAATCCTCAGTACCTCAAAATAATAACAATAATAGTAACCATATTAAAATATGCTTTATTTAATCACAAGAAAAGTAAAGAACTATGAGACTTTTAGAGCAAATTTAAAAAGAAATATTTAGAATTGAGTTCTCATCAAATTAGGTTTTGCTGAGAATGAAAGAGGTAAAAAACAAAAGTAATACCTGAAAGAGGGATGGAAAAAGTTACATCGGAGTGAGAAAGGGAAAGACCAAACTGGAGCAAAGCAGAAACTTTGCAAGGACTGTATTCTTTGTTTCTGCAGGGGCCAGGTGGAAGGACAGTCTCCTACTAGCTTCTTTTAAAAATATTTCCTGTTTGAAGGTGATAAGGCTGCTTGAAGGATCTGTGAAGGCTTTTAGTTTGAATGTCATTCTGCAGTTCATCTTTTAAACTTAATGCACTGCAACGCTGCTCAAAGACAGCGGGTTCTGACAGAAACAGATTTTGGGGGCGGGGAGAGGGCCAAAGATAGTATCAATGTATCAATGACTTAAAGTAGTAAGTATTAAAGTAGTCTGGGTGGGGGTGTAGTGGTGCATGCCTATAATACAGTACTTAGGAGGCTGAGACAGGAGGATTCCAAGCTTGAAGGCAGCCTCAGCAACACAGCAAGACTCTCAGCAAAAAGGGCTGGGTATGCAGCTCAGAGTGGAATGCCCCTGGGTTCAATTCCCAGTACCAAAAGAAAAGAAAAAAAAGTACCCACTAGTTTAATCAGGTACATGGCCTGCCCTGAACAGCTGTGAAGGCTGACTGCAGCTTAGGGCTTAAGAGGTTTCTTTGATGGCCTGGGGTGGGGCCAAAAGGTGTAAACAAGTCTACTATGCTTCCAGTCTATAAAAGCATACCATATTCAATGACTTATGGGACACAACACTTATTAATAACTAAGTTACGGGTTTATATTTCCTATCCTATAGTTTTCCTTAATTTTTATTTAAGATTTAAAAAATTCATCATTTTCAAATATATATGCCTTTTTCTTTCTTTCTCTTTATCTCTTTTTTCTTTTTTTGTGGTACTGGGGATGGAACCCAGGGGCATTCTACCTCTGAGCTACACCCCCCAGCCCCATTTAATTATTTATTTTAAAACAGGGTCTCGCTAGGCTGATGAGAGTCTCATTACTTGCTAAGGCTGAACTTGAACCTGCGATCCTCCTGTCTCAGCCTCCCAAGTACTGGGATTGCAGGCATGTGCCACCATGCCCGGCTTCAATGATAATTTTTAGGTAGTTCCTAAGATGTCTTAGCGCATTTTCTTCAATTTAATGGTAAGAAAGGTGGTAGGTAAGTAAATCTTACCTTGCCCAATCTACTGTAAAACAGTTCTTGGATGACAGGAGAACTGGGATGGATTCAGAACAGAGAAGTACAGCTGTGGCTGAAATAAGGGCTGACAATTCCAGGAGATTGGTTGTAGAAAGGGAAAGAGAGAGTAAGACTTTAGAGACAGGGCAGGAAAGTAAAATCTGGATTTTAGGAGAAACAGAACAATAAAGAGAACTTCAAACAGCAGCGATATAAGCAATCATAACCAGGAGGCTGGGGGGGCTCAGGTGCAGCACATGTTGGCACGCATGAGGCTGTAAGCTGCTGGCAGTCAAATGCTACTGTACAATGTCACACCGAGCACAACGTTCTGACTGAAGCCAATCTCTTCCTTTTTCTTCTTGACCCAAATCTCTAACATCTCCTCTAGGAACCCGCTCCATAAACTGTCCTCTCTTTGATGAAGCCCTGCAACCTCTAACCTGCAATCTCAGGAGATCCCTCTTCTCAAATGCAAATAGCCTCTTATTTTCTCAATCTTTGAATATGTAACCTCTCTACTGAATCTTGGATCACCACTTTTTTCCCCAACACGTTAATGTGTATGCTATGTTTTCATGTGTTTCACTTCTTTTTTTTTTCAGTACTGGGGATTGAACTCAGGGGCATTCTACCTCCGAGCTATACCCCCAGCCCTATTTTTTATTCTTTATTTTGAAACAGGGTCTCACTAAGTTGTGGAGTGCCTCACTAGGTAGCTGAGGCTGGCCTCGAACCTGAATCCTCTGGTGTCAGCCTCCCAAATGCTGAGATTACAAGCGTGCACCACCACGCCCAGCTTCGTGTGTTCACTTCTGAATCATTATCTATCCAATAGATTAGATATTTTATCTACGTTTGAACCCCCAGCATAACTCAGTAATTGACTCATATTTAGGCAGGCACTTTCAATATTTCATTCAAAATCAGCAAACATTGAATTGAATGAATCCTTGAATCCAGCTGACACATTTTAGACATCATTTTACCTGACTTCTGCAAACACCAAGATGTTGACTGTTTTTATCTCTCTTTAAATGTTAATGAATCTGCTAAGCTTTTACAACATGAATCTCTGGAATCTTCTCCTATTTTCTTGTTTTTTTCCCTTATATTTTCTTCTCCAAGGCATTCTTTAAATGCAAGTGTTCATTTACATCTTGGGCTAAATCTTCCTCTCTTCCCACTCAAGATGGGAAAACAGACTCCAGAACATACTGCCACCTCTGCAGTACTTTCCTAATCCTGACCCCACCGCAAAATAGTGTTAGTCACTTCTTCCCCTCTGTGAACTACCTAACAAGCACCTGTTTTCTTTTTTTTTTCATATGTTACCAGAAACACAGAAATCATTCCACCCCAGAAACAGAATCTGTAATCTTTTGAAAGCCTCCTCATTCTATAACATCTTTTACAAATACCAAAAGTAAAAATTTGGTCTGAATGTTATTCAAATGTTTATAAAAACAAGTTAAAATGTCTTAAATCCTTTCATGGTCATAATGAAATAGTTAAATACTACAATTCTATTTGATCATGCACTTTAAACTCTACTTACCTAAAGGCTGGTCAGTAGTTTGCTCTTTATTATCTATACAAAAAAAAAAAAAGAAAGAAAAGGAAAACATTTTATTATTCATGAGCACAGAAGCAGTCTACTCTGAGCTATACCTCCAGCCCTTTTAATTTTGAAACATGGTCTCACTAAGTTGCTGAGAGTCTTGCTAAGTTGCTGAGGCTGTCCTTGAACCCGTGATTCTCCTGTCTCAGTCTCTGAAGTACTGAGATTATAGGCAGGTGCCACAGCAACCAGCTTTGTATCACTCTTTAAACTTAAATTTTTGGTCTCTCTGAATCTTGGGTAGTAAAGAAAAAGGGCTGGGAAAATTTTAGAAGCTTAGTAGTGTGTATATGCAAAAGTGTTTATGAGATTAACTTTACAATGTTCATTAACATATTTGTTTTGTTTTGGGGGTATTGGGGATGGAACCCAGGGGCATCTACCTCTGAGCTACATCCCCAGTCCTTTTCATTTGGAAACAGGGCTTCACTAAGTTGCTGAGAGCTTCGCTAAGTTGCTGACACTGTCCTCAAACCTGTGTGATCCTTCTGTCTCAGCCTCCCAAGCAGTGGGATTATAGGCATGCACCACCTTGCCTGGCTTACAAAGTTCATTAAAGGTCAAGAAAAACACAAATTTAGGAAAAGAGATTCTATATATATCAAGAGATAGAATTTCTAGGATGGTTTCCAACAGTTTAGTTTTGGATGTGTGACGCACCTCATGTCCCATCAGGAGAATGATACATGGGTAATGGTGGCTCTCTGCTTTGCTAATTTTCCTACACACAATCAGCACAACCCAAACAGCATTCATAATAATATATGTTCATTTACAGAATAGGAAACTAAGCAAGCTGAGGTCGGGGAGCAGGTCAGTGGGAGAGCAATTGCCCAGCGTGTACCATGTACACCACCCCCCACCTCCAAACACATATACAACAACAACAACAAAAAAAGAAAAATGACAGAAAAAGAAACTAAGCAAAGTAATTGTGCTGCTAAAATAATAAGAAATAACAGTACTTTCTACGAATATTAAACATATTACATGATAGAATTGCCTTCTTGATGTATTCCTGGACCAATTTATTTTGAAATAAATCCCAGGTTCTCTTACTACCTTTCCGATGCCTATGTCCTGTATTAATGTTCTCTGTCTTTAACCCAGATGAAGGAGTTCTGCATACTCCTACCAACTGTCAGTCTCTCCTTCTCTCTTTGTGATACTGAGGATTGTAACCAGGCACATTCTACTCCTGAGCTACATACCCGGCCCTTTAGTTTTTTATTTGAAACAGGGTCTTGCTAGGTTGCTGAGAGTGTGGCTACTTGCTGAGGCTGTCTTCACACCTGCAATTTTTCTGTCTCTTAATGGTCCAAATATCCTGCATAGCTAATGCCAGCTAGTCCCACTCACATACCTCTTACTTCAGGTGAAGGCGCTCACCCAGCTACTTCAGATGTGTTCTGCATTTGAGTACTAGAAAACAAGGGCTCAGGTCTGACTTGTTTAGGATGTGGTTCATCATTCTTTCATTTTTTGCAGTTCTGGGGATCAAATCCAGGGCCTTGTGCATGCTGGGAAAGCGCTCTACCACTGAGCTCCCACCCCCAGCCCGTCACGCGTTCAAACATGCCTCCCTTCTTCCAAATTAAAGATCATGGACTTTCCTCAGTAACTTCCTTTTTATAATATAAGGATAAAAATTTAAAAAAAATTGATAAGTGCATCTAAAAGTGCTTCGATGTTTTGTTGCCTCAAATATTTGTCTACCCTTACGGTTTTATTTTTATTTTTTTTGGTTTTTTTTTTGGTGGTACTGGGGATTGAACTCAGGGGCATTCTACCTCCGAGCTATACCCCCAGCCCTATTTTTTATTCTTTATTTTGAAACCGAGTCTCACTAAGTTGCGGAGTGCCTCACTAGGTAGCTGAGGCTGGCCGCGAACCCGGATCCTCCAGTCTCAGCCTCCCGAATGCTGGGATTACAAGCGTGCGCCACCACGCCCGGC
>PVLC010036516.1:0-15739 GCA_004027655.1 Graphiurus murinus
AAGCTGTTTTTATGGGCTTGCTTTCCAAACCACATTTTCGAATTCTCGACAAATCACAGAACTTGTCACATCATTACTTTCGGGCTTACCTGGCCTAATTATTAGGTTATTGTTAGCATTATATAGCTGAAGTCATTATCCCAGGTCCCTGGCACTTACATACTAAATTGGGCATCGTAGAAAGCACTTCACAATGCCCCAGGCTTAAACGATCACTGGTAAGAATGGAGGCCCATGAGGAACTCGTAAAGCAGGAGGAAGCCTTCCTAGTTGGTGTCAACAGACCCTCCCAACAGCCAGCATTCGCCCCAAACGTAGAACCCTTCGCCCTTCTCCTCCTCCCCCACCAGAAGTACGAGTTCCCATAATGCCCTGTTGCTCAGTCTTATGAAACAGATTGGGTTGTGTCTTATAGTCTGCCATATTTTATGTACAAAGGCTTTCTGACTTTTTTTTTTTGCAGTACTGGGGATTGAACTCAGGGGCATTCTACCTCCGAGCTACACCCCCAGCCCTATTTTTTATTCTTTATTTTGAAACCGAGTCTCACTAAGTTGCGGAGTGCCTCACTAAGTAGCTGAGGCTCGCCTCGAACCCGGATCCTCAGGTCTCAGCCTCCCGAATGTTAGGATTACAAGCGTACGCCACCACGCCCGGCACTTTCTGACTTTTTTTGTTTGTTTGGTACTTTTTTTGGTACTGGAAACTGAATCTCCAAACTATACTTCCAGGACTATTTTTATTATCTTGAAATAGGATCTCATTAAGTTGCTAAGGCTGCCCTTAAAACTGCAATCTTCCTAGCCGGGCATGGCGGCACACTCTTGTAATCCCGGTACTTGGGAGGCTGAGACAGGAGGATCTCAGGTTTACAGCCAGCCTCAGCTACTTAGTGAGGCCCTCCACAACTTAGTGAGACCCTGTTTCAAAGTAAAGAATATAAAATAGGGCTTGGAGTATAGCTCGGAGGTAGAATGCCCCTGGGTTCAATCCCCAGTACAAGAAAAAAAACAAAAACAAACAAACAAAAAAAACCACTGCAATCTTCTTGTTTTAGCTTCTCAGGTACTGGGGATTGCAAGCATGTGCCATCACACCTGGCTGCTGAACTTTTATAGCTGCCACCTAAGTATTTATATCTTTTATATGCTTAATATACATGAATATATAACGCTTTTACTTCATATATGTGTAAAACCAATCACTGATCATATTCCCTAAATTGTAAAGAAAAGCTCAAATTCATTTTAGTCTGTTTGGCCAGAACTCCCAAATTTTCTTTTCGTTCTTTTAGCTGACATTTCAAACATGGCACTTATTTATTTTTTCAGGAAGGATTTATGCGTTGCCTTTGTGCAGAGATGCATGAGCTTTGCATTGAGATTCTGAATCTCCAACTCTTCACTGTAGATGTTTAGCCTGACCACTGCTTCCTTCCCCTGACACGCCCCTGGGAGCTCCACGGAGCAGCCAGGCCACTCCAGAAAGATACTGATACCTCAGTTTGGGGACCAGTGTTGATTCCAGATCCCTTACCCAGGACCCAGGCTCGGACTCAGAGTCGGCTTAAAAGCCCCGCTTCTTGACCCCTTTCTCCAGGTCCCGTTCCCATTTCTGCAGAGACTGATGAGAACAGGGAGGTCTGCCTCACACTTGAGGTGAAGCTGGCAGGATGGCTTCACCAGGGGAAGAGAGAAGCAGGGTGAGGGAGAGATCTCCTATTAACCTCAGCCTTGCCCCCCCCTCCTTCCTCCTCTTTGGGGAGCTCTTTGGTCTCCCCTGAAAGTCAGAATGTGTCGTTCCTGACAGTTTTGTGGCCATTGTGTGATCTTTACTACAGAACAGAAATGAAAAAAGTAACCCAAGACCTATCAAAAGGGCTCTAAACAGAAAAAGTATCACTGAAGAAAATTATTATTTTTTTTTTTTCAGGGAAAAACTGGCAGATTCTCTTAATCTGCTCTATCCTGATAATAAATATTTTGTTCTGATTTGTTTTGCTCTAGGTTTTTCTTCTACTAGTGGAAGCTCTCATAGCTACCAGTAACATTTTAACATGACTTGTATTATATTATCTTGCATCTTTAAGACTGCATTAAATCTGAGTTATTCTTTGACTAGTACAATATCCAGTCAGGTTAAATATCTGTCTTGAGCTAGGATTTATTGTCATTCGGCAAACATTTTTGTTGCTGTTTCGAACAATTCAGAAAGCAGAGGTTTTAGTAAATTAAATTAAGACATTTAGATTGATGTGAAGTAATTATTTTTCTCTACATTATCTATTTGTTCAAATGGAAGCATTAATGAAAGCAATTAGTTAAATCAGTTGCTTTAGCTGTGTGTGTGTGTGTGTGTGTGTGTGTGTGTGTGTGTGTGTGTTGTAGGTATATGTTTAAGTATATATTTATAATCAGCAAAAACACAGAAACAAAAAATAATGAGCAGTTACCTAGCAGACTGACAGGTTTCTACTGCCCAGAGGGCAAGAAACACAAAAAGTCTGATGTTTCTTTTTTTTCATGTTCACAATAAATTGGCAATGTGACCCTCTTTATTTGAAGGATAAGGATGTTTAGACCTCATTTTGTAGCTCTCCTCCTGAACCATGGAATGAAACGCAATACCTTTTACTTATTTCCCTGGATACTCTAATCCCTCCCCACTTTACAAGTATCTCTGAGCTCTTCTTCCCTTTGTATCCACAGCAACGTGAAATCCCCGCTGGAATGATTTGCTGCCGAAATGCAGGTGCCCTTGTTTAATGTTTCATTGGCTTGAGCACTTAACTTGAACTTGTTTTTTTCCCCCCACAATATGGTGACCTTTGATTCTGGAGCAGAAGGTGCACGAGCTGGTAGATGCTCTTTGTATACATTAGGCAGAGACCATTAGGTCTGAGTCGTGTGTTATCTCCGACTCTGCTCAAAGCCGAGCTGTGCCCTGGGACCCGCTGTTCTGTCTGTAGGAACTTTTTGAATATTTGTAAGCAATCAAATGTAAGATCTTAAAACCTTTCGTCTCCATAATTCATCCTCAGAAGAGCTAGAATCTACTAGATTTATAAATACATTATAAACTTCATGATTTTTGAACCAGTGTACTTTGATAGTGACAGATTTAGGAAATTAAATACTTGGATGTTGCTAAATCGGATCACAGAGAGAACTAGCAGAGTGAAAATACTGTTAGAAAGCTGTATGCATTGCGACATACCTGTAATCCTAGTTACCCCAGAGCTGAGGCAGGAGGACTGCAAGTTCAGCGCCAGCCTCAGCAACTTAACAAGACCCCATGTCAGAAGAAAATACCAAAGGGCTGAAACCATAGCTTAGTAGTAAAGCACCCCTGGGTTCCATCCCCATATATATATATATACATATATATATAATATTATAAACATTGTTTTACAAATGCCATTTCATCTTCATGGCACCCCATGTGAGGCATTAGGTTCTGTTTTCCATTTTATAGGTGAAGAAACTGAATCGCAGCAAAGTTAAATACTTTTCCCAAGGTCAAAAAGCTGGAAAGTACTAACTGCTCATCCAACTGAGGCATTTCAATTCCTGAACCCATGAGTTTAACTACTCTGCTGCTACAATGGAGCCAGCAAAGACAGGAATTTTTAAAAAAATACGTTTATTAGTGCATTGCAATTGCACATGATGGTGAGGTTCGTGTGACACAAACACACATGCCTAGGGCACCTGGTGTACTTCCCTATCCACCCCACCCGCCCTGAACACGCTAGCAAAACTGACAGTTGTACTTTTTTATATATCACCAAAGCGTTATTTGAACGGGAGTTTCAAAGCCAGAAACCACTGAGATTTATTTGCTTCAAAAAGAGGTTTCCAGGGGCTGTGTGGCGGCCGAGGGGAAGGAGAGGGAGACTTGGCCAGGGAGACCAGCCCTGAGCCTCTTCTCCCATGCAAGATGGCTGTGGCCCCTGGGAATGGTGGGCGGGGCATGCGGGAGGCATGGCCAAGGTCAGAGTGACTGGACTGAGGGCCGAGTGGGAAGTGGGCAGCAGGGCAGGTCTGAGATGGACTCCTAATCCTTGCTTGAGAGGTGGCTGGCTGGCAGGGCTGGCAGGGACCTCAGGGAGCTGAGTTTGTACACATACTAGATTTGAGCTTCCCCTGAAGCACCCCAGTTTTGGACACAGATTGAATTTGGGAATTGTTAGATATGGGTTGAATTTGGGATGAGCCTGGGGCAGTTAGAAATTAGATTTACAGCTCAGAATAAACACTATAGTGCTAGATGGGCATTATAGAATTGAATTTATAGCCCAGAATAAACACTATAGTACAGTATAAAAAATATGTAAGGAGCAGCCAGGGTGGCAGATGATATGACCCAGGGAAATGGGCATGGAGCCTAGGAAGCTTGGTTCAGGACGGATGGACAGAGGAGGAGGACCAAACACCAAAATGTCACTTAGGGCTCTTGCTTAGAGAGCCCTAAGACAGCACTGTCTCCGCAGCCTGCTCTGCAGACAGTCCGAGGAGGGAGCCGTGCCCCAGTCCTCACCTTCTCCTCCAGCCCTTCCTCCTTTGGGCGTGGCATCAGTAATGGCAACCCACAGTCCCGAGTCCCTGGGCAGCTTTCTCCCTTTTGGCTCCGCCGCCCGCACGGCCTCTGCATTCATTCTGTGGCCCTTGCGGAGTCCGCCATCTTGTTTTGTGCCTGGGTCCCGACTAGTGAGGCTCTTTCTCACCCCAACCACACCCTTCCTTTTTGAGTCCAGGTAAGGGGAGGCTCTTAGTTGTCTCCTGTACGTGGTCGGCATTCTGTCCCTGGTAACAGAACTCAGAGCACTGTGGTTCTTTAACAAAACAAAACAAAACAAAAACACTGTATTTCTTTGAAAAGTGACATTTCCCAGCCTCCTTTGTCGAGGGTCACGTCCCTGAGTTCCAGTGATGTAAGCAGAAATGTCACGTAGGACTTCTAGGGAGGGACTTAGCAGCCACTGGGACCTGATGAGCTGGGAAGTGGAAACCACACGTGGAGAAGTGGAGAAAGAGGCCCCGGCCCCGTGGACTTCACGGATCCACCTTGTCAGCACTGGACCGGTTGATGGAGCATCACTGAAGGAGAAACTGGCCATTACAGGGATTGGGAAAGAGAAGGAGTCGGAAGAGGCGGCGGGGCGAGGGGAGACACCTTCCTCTGCACAGGGGGCTCGAGGGTGCTCTTGTAGGTGTAGGAATGGATACAGGGAGCCGATGGCTGCTTGGCGCTTTCTTTGTGATGATGTTGATGGCGCCCAGTCGCGAATGAGAAAGGGGGATAAGTAGGAGGACTAGAAGGGTTGCAACAGGTAAACGGGAAGACTGGATACAGGATCAGAAGAGCACATGACAAATGTCACAGGAACCAGATTAGGACTAAAGAAGCGGAAAGCCGAGCCAGTTCTTTAGTAGATAAAATTTTTAAAAATTCCTCTCCCCTTTGTACTTACTCTATCATTGCAGATCTTTTTTTTTTCTTCTTCTTCTTCTTCTTTTGAGAAAAACTATTCTGCTTTCGGAAAATTTTCTAATTGTACAATGACATAATTTAGGATAATACAGTGGGGTAATTATTTGGCAATTTACAAGTCACTTGATATGTGTTTTTAGATAATTCAAACTATTTGGTACCAAAGGGGTTGTTTGTGTAGTAAAAGATATAGCTGCATAACTAGTAAGTCATTTTTCACGTACAGGTATAAAAAGGGCCACTCCATAACTACTATTATTACAACGTCAGCCGCATTTTGATCACATGGGATCCGAAGCCAGTACAAATTTTAACTGCCTGTGAGTGTAAACACATTATTGTTATTTGTGGTTTCTACCAGATGGTAATAAATCCAATGCTATTGTTGGCGTGCTCGTACAGACTGGCAGCCATGAGTAGCTGGGGTTAATTGTGACCTTTATGCTATTTGAAGATACTCAAAATTTTTATTCTTATTATTAGAGGATAAGATGTGCTTGGTTTTCTTCATATCAAATAATATTCATCTTAAATGACACCGTCCTTGGAGACCGCAGAACCTTATGCTCATAATATTTAGCTATTTTTAAATGTCAGGTGCAGCTGAGGTTATTGTGCTGCCGGCCCAGGCCCTCACCAAAAGTCTCCTGTCTTTAGCGCTACTTAACAGATTGTCAGTAAATTGATAGCATTTCCACCTTTGGAAAGTTTCCAGCCTCCTCCTGGGAGAGGAAGGCAGGTGTTTTCCTCTGACTTGAGGAAGGCTTCTTTTTTGGCATTTGGTTGATTGAAAGGAGATGTGTGAGCTCAGAAGAGATTTTAGAGAGGGGGGGAAATCCTTCTCCTCCCCCAGGGTCCTGTGAAAAGACCAGGTCTCCCATGCAATCTTGCTTACTCCAGCAGAGGGCAAATTTGCAGTAGGAGTATTTTCAATACTGAAGGGCAAAGACAGAGTGATCTCAAGCATGTGAATCTTTAGAGGCTTCCACTCACACATGCTGGGCGCGCTGTTTAAAATGACCTGGAAGAGCCGGGCGTGGTGGCGCACACTTGTAATCCCAGCATTTGGGAGGCTGAGACTGGAGGATCCTGGTTCCTGGTCAGCCTCAGCTACCTAGTGAGGCACTCCGCAACTTAGTGAGACCCTGTTTTAAAGAAATAATAAAAAAAAATAAAAAAATAGGGCTGGGGGTGTAGCTCAGAGGTAGAATGCCCCTGAGTTTAATCCCCAGTACCACAAAATAAATAAATAAATAAATACATACATACATACATACATAAATATAAAATGCCCTGGAGGCCGGAGTGGCCAGGGTGCTAGGGGAGGGGAAGGCGTGGGTTGCATGCGTGTGAGTTTCGTGACCTCGAGCAAATCGCTTGCCACTTCCAACCTCTGCTTTTCTCACACATGAAACACAGAGAAGCTGCCCCCACCTCGGGCCCCAGCATAAAGTGTCTGAAAGGTTTATTTCTATGATAATGCCTACGAGCGTGCCTTGGGGTCTGGAGCACCTGCCACAGACAGAAAGGCAGCGCTGCTTCTAAAAGGGAGTTTCTGGAACTCCCTCGAGGGCGGGCGATACTTGGACATCCTGATATGAATAACTGTATGTGTCTGAAAGTAATAACGCTCATGTTGACCTGTGGGACTGGGTGATGTGTGGATTCCTGTCCAACGCCCTGACGTCTGCTGGTGGCGCAGTGGCCCTCAGGTCTCCATCCACGTACTCAACCAACCTCAGACATAGAAAATATTTAGGGGGAAATTTTGACACTACTGGACGTGTACAGACGTTCTTCCTTGCCATTATTCCCTGCATGATACAGTATTGTAACTGTTTACACATCATTTACATTGGATTCACTAATGTAAATAGTGTAGAGTTAATTTAAGGCACACAGAGGCTATGTGTAAGTCATATTATATGCAAATATTAGGCCACTTTGTATAAGGGGCGTGAACATCTGCAGACTTGGGTAACCACTGGGGAGCCCTTAACCAATCCCTGTGGGATTCCGAGGGACCACTGTATAGGAAAGGCGTCGGAGCCAGACGCCGGCCTTGCATGGCTTTGGGAAATCGTTGTGCCTCTGTTTTGGTTTTGTTTTGGTACCAGGGATAATTGAATCCAGGAATCACCCACGTGAAGTACTTGGTTATAAGCACTCAGAAGAGGTTGGCTCTGGGGCTTGCTTCCAAGCACTTTCTGAGAAGTAGTCTGAAACTCTAACTTCGCAGTCATTCATACAAATTGACCTCTCTCCCCTCAGTTGGTGAGTTTTATTTTGTTTTGCTCTGAGAAGCAAATTTTAAAAAATAAACTCTGCCTGCTTTTACATGTAGCTTCTGGAATTTTCTGCAGTCGGTAGCTCCAACATCACCTTCCTCTCTTCATTTAGATGGTTCTGCGTGAAGGTTTGTATAAAAGGAGTTGCTAGCTTCTAAGAAAATTCCCACAGTTGGACAAACATGACATAAAGTTGAATTATAAGAAACGTTCATTGATTTGCGTTTAACCTATTTTGGTTCTTTTTCTCTTTTTCTTTCTCCTTAGTGCTCATCTGAAGTTTAATAATCTCACCCTGATTTCAACTCATGGACTCCCAGGGAAAAAACTTCTGGGCAAAGAACAAAGGAAGTTTCTAGCAAACGAGTATGAATTCTATTTGTTTTTTTTTTTTTAAATCTGAGGCCTAAACATCCTAATTTGGGTATAGTCTTTTTTATGCTAGCAATACATTTCAGATCAGAAAAGGGAAAAGAGGAGGGCTTTTCTCCAGGAGTTCACACATACTTAGGAAATATAAAATCAAACCTGTTCAAAAGTGCATGTCCCAGAGTGGTAGTGCTGGCTCGCCATTTGGGATCTGTGGGAAGATGGCTGACCCGTTCCAACAGCGGGGATGGATTCTGTGGACCCACCACCCCTCCATTTGGGTTCTGAGCAACACTGTTTGCATCTGACAGGGGATAAGGCTGGGGTATGAATCTCACACCTGCCCTGCCATTCATAAGCAGGTGGTGATCAGCCAGAGGCTTGCAATGCCAGTAGGAGCAACTTACTGTTTTTTTTTTTTTTCCAGTAGAATCACAATGGTCATTTTAGAAAACACTGTTCTGTTATCACACAGCTTCCATTAATTTTAATTTCCTATAGCAAAATATGAGTACAGAAATATTAGACTCCCTGCCTCTAGAAACAATCTCCCAATTTTTTCAATTAAGAGAAAGGAAATTGTTCCCTCTCAGGGGTTCAATTTAGAATCCATGATGAAGGCACCCTCTTTCCTCTGTGAAAAGGACTTGTTTTTCCAGCAGAGAGGAAAAATTGCAGCTTCCGTGCCAGCAGAATCAGGCGCATTTTGAACTAATATTTTTTTTTAATCAAACTATAACTACGGTTTTTTTTTCTCCTTTTGGAAAGATGTCATTACCGTGAAGTAAAAAGGACACAGAATCTGAGGCAGAAAGATGCAGATTGCGATCTGCCTCGGCCACTAAAGGCCTGGACCCGGGATTTCATTTCTCTGAGCTTGGGTTTTTTTGATTCTGAGAAGAGTATGATAAGCCACACTTGCTGGAATATTTTGCTGAAATTAGCAGAACACCAAGTTCTGGCCAAGGGTAGAAGCTGGACACGATGGCTTCTCTCCCTGCACTGTTCTCTCTCTCTCTCAATTACATGGTTCCCAGGAAAGGCTGGTTTTACTGCCGTCTTAAGAGGGCTTTAATTTGATGAGCTGGGTAAGTCTCTCTGTTCGTGTCCGCATTGAGTGTGACATGGGACAGAGAGAAGGGCTTTCTGCTGGTGTCACGCTGCAGTGGCAGATGCCAGATGTCCTTGCTCCTGTCCTCGCCTCTCAGCGTTCTCGGCAGTCACCAGAGCAACACTGCAGACGGGCACCGCAGATCCTGTCGATCCCTCAGCCCTGAACCGCGCGCTGTGCAGCGCGGTGGGACCGGCCACGCGGGGCTCTTTACATTTAAATGAGTTAAAAATTAAACGAGACGAGAAATTCAACTCCTCAAGTGCATTAGCCACGTTCAAGGCCACATTTGGCCAGTGGCCACCATACTGCCACAGCGAAGGGGCATTTTCACCATCACAGAAAGTTCTAGAATGCTCTGGGCTAAACTCTCCTGTCTACTTACACCTCTACCATCGACTTTCACTGTTTTTGCCCTTTCTCTTCACACTAGCCGTGCTAACAACCTTCATCTCCCTCAGACGAAACAGGTGAATCCACACCTTGCGGGGGGGTCTTTGCTTTTTTTCTCTTAAATGTCACCTCTTCAGGTCTACCCTGATTGCACCCATTCATTTATAGCCAACACCCCAACACAGGGGACAATTCTCCTTACTCTGCTCTGTGTTCTAAATTGCTACGGAAATCCTTCTAAACATTATATAATTTGGTCTTTTAAAACTTTTTTTTTTTTTTCGGTACTGGGGATTGAACTCAGGGGCATTCTACCTCCGAGCTATACCCCCAGCCCTATTTTTTATTCTTTATTTTGAAACAGGGTCTCACCAAGTTGCAGAGTGCCTCACTAAGCAGCTGAGGCTGGCCATGAACCTGTCATCCTCTTGTCTCAGCCTCCCAAGTACTGGGATTACAAGCGTAGGCCACCACGCCCGGCTCACATTTATTCTTTATATTCCAGATCCTTCAACTATAACGTAAACTCCACAGGGCAGGGGTCTTTGTTCAGTGATGTACCCCTCGTATCAGGGACAGTGCTTTGTACACAGCAGGCGCTCAATAAAGAATGTGGCCTAGATGAAAGTTTCCTCCAAAGAACCCTCAGAATTCCCCTTGATGGAGCGTGAGCAGGGCGCCAGCATGATGTAGGATAGAAGAAATAAGTAGGCAGGAAGGAGACAAATGGGAAGGAAAAATAAAAATATCACTTTAATTTAAAAACCTGGAACTAAAGCGCTTCAGCTCCACCCTTAGGAGATTCCCTACCCTAATCTCCTAAAGCCCTGCCCCCCACCTAAGAGCCAGGACAAAGGACATGGGAAATTTACAGCCAAGGGCAGACCCATCTTGAAACCGGAGAAGGAGGAAGGACTCAATTTGGACCACCTACCCAATTTGGACCGCCTACCTATCCTTCCACCTATACCTGAAGAAGGAGGAGGTCCAGACTTTTTCTGTGCCCACCCCTCTTAAAAGCGTATAAAAGGGGAGTTTTTCCACACCTCCCTCTCTTGCCCGCGTGTTCACATCTGGCCAGGAAGATGTCCGCTCACCTGTTTTTTTTTTCCCTTTTCCTCTTTTCCTAAATAAATTCCTACTTTTTGTTCCTAAATGGCACGTGTTAAAATTCTCTTTATCACAGATGCCAAGGACCCACGAGTGGGACCAGGTTATCCCACAACAAGCATAGCCAGGTTCTCACACGGCAGCCATAGCAGCCAATTCTCAGAAACACAGAGGGAACCATGAACAGGAGGCCGCCTTTTGGATGGCCCTCGAACCCCAGTAAAGGAAATTATGTCTGGTCGTGGAGTTTAAAAATAACAAGTGCAAATGACATCCACAAATCAAATAACTTAAATTCCTCGTTCTGAATGCTAATTTTGAACTTGTCCTTAACCAGTGTTTTGATCAATTATTATTATTGGTTTTTTTTTTAATAGCTATTTTTGTCCACCCTCCCCCCGCCCCTGCCCCTTACCCCCCTGTGACCAACCTCCGTGGCACTGATGCAGGCGCCAGTGACCTTCCTGGGAGAAACAGGAAGCAGGAAACACCACTAATTGGACAATCAACCCTGAATAATTGAAAGTTAATTGTACCCGTCCTTCTACTAACAGTGTCAGAATTAATCCTCTCTTTAAAAAAAACCTCCAAGGTTCTTTCCAGTTCTGATAGGTTTTGGTTTTGATTTTTTGTTGTTTTTTGGTCCTGGGAATTGAACCCAGGGGCATTCTATCTTCAAGCTGCTCCCTGAGCCCCTTCCCCTTTTTTTAAAAATTTTGAAACAGGGTCTCACTAAGTTGCTGAAAATCTTGCCAGATTGCTGAGGCTGTCCTTGAGCCTGAAATCCTCCTGTCTCAGCCTCCCAAGTACTGTGAGTACAGGCGTGTGCCGCTGCACCTGGCTCCAGCTCTCCAGGGCTCTCGTTCCAGGAGGCGTGAGTCTCTGCTGACTTCCATCCACTCCCCTGGGGCTGGCTTCCCATCGTGCATTGGGAGCTTTCGGCCAAGTCTTCTGACCACTAGGTTTGGGGATGTCACACTGTTGAACAAGCAGGCCACTGCTCTTGTGCCTCTTCCAGAAATCTCCCCATCCTCATTTCTCATTTCTGGGGAGTTGTTTTTTTTTTTTTTTTTTTTTTTTTTTTTTTTTTTTTTTTTTTTTTTTTTTTTTTTGCGGTACTGGGGATTGAACTCAGGGGCATTCTACCTCCGAGCTATACCCCCAGCCCTATTTTTTTTATTCTTTATTTTGAAACCGAGTCTCACTAAGTTGCAGAGTGCCTCACTAGGTAGCTGAGGCTGGCCACAAACCCGGATCCTCTGGTCTCAGCCTCCTGAATGCTGGGATTACAAGCGTGCGCCACCACGCCTGGCTTCTGGGGAGTTTTTGTTTTTGTTTTTTTCTCCTCCTTATCTGCCTTCAGAATTCTCTATGAAGACAACCTTTCCTTCCTTCGCCCCCTCCATGGTGCTGGGGATGGAACCTGGGTTTGTGCACGAGAGGCAGGTGCCCTCCCCCCCTACACGTCCAGGCCCCTTTCACATTATTTTTGGACTCAAGGCCCAGCTCACTTGAGAAGCCTGAGGTTTCACTGATTTACCTTTCTTTGTTGTTTTTTTTTCTCTCTTTTCTGGGGAACCCTGGTCGGGGTATTTCTTTTATCACCGAGCCAGGAGACAATCCCTCTAACGTTAGAATCTTAGCACTTATTAACTCTGCTTAGGAAGTAATTTTGGGAGAGATGTCACTTACATCTCCAGTAGGTCATTTTCACTCACCTAGTGGGGGAAATTAAAGAGGGTCAGATGGAAGGTAATATCCATTTCCACTGTGGGCAGCGATCGCCTCCGCAGTGAGATTTTAGAAAGAGGAATGTCACTCACTGTAGTGACCGGCCGTCCGAGCCAGGGGCCCATCTCTTCAGTACTCCCCTTCTGCATCTGAGTAAAAGCTCCTAAAAATTAGTAGTGTTCCCAACTGCCCTTCCCCACCGGACAGAGCTTCACATTTTAGCTCCAAAATAGGCCTTCTGACATTGTAAACACCACGGTCCTCCTGTCGTTAAAAATGGCATTGTCTTAGCCTTTCAGGAATTTCCCCAAGAGCCTTCACCTGTGGGCACATCCTCCTAAGACTAATCCCCACACACCAACTACGGCTCATTTTCCGTGGGTCTCCCACGAATGTACGGGCTCAGGAAGTTTCCTGCCTTCCCGTAAAGCCATCAAATGGCTTTTTAAAAGAATTTCATCTCACTATCCATTATCTTCCTGTGGCAGGCCGGCCCCTGATTTTCTGGGTTTTATTAAGAAGAAATTTTCTTGTTTTTCTGTGTGGTTTCACGGAGAGATACAAAACCCAGAGCGCCTAGCCCCTTCCCGGGGGCCCGTAACAGGGTCTAATGGGCGCCCATTACTAGCGTTCTCTTTGTGTGACGAGACCAGACTCAGGTGTGAATCAAAAGGAAAAAATGTCCCCCATTACCACTTCAGAATCCTGTTTGCTTCCAAAGAGAGTAAACAGGATTATGTCATTAGCATTATTTAGAATAACACCCTTGCATATGCATCCCACTTGACAGGAGGCACCTCTCGGCCTCCTCTTCCTTCCTTCCAGGAGTTCGGGCGCATCGGGAAGGCTGATTAGCTCTCGCTGAGAGGTGAGGCTGCCTGCCCAAGCTGCTCCACAAAAGAACACAGACCACAGATCCTGGCATGATTCTTTCTGAAAAAGATCATGCAGACTAAATGTATCCTTTTTTTTTTTTTTTTTTTTTTTTTTTTTTTTTTTTTTTTTTTTTTTTTTGGTACTGGGGATTGAACTCAGGGCATTCTATCTCTGGGCTACACCTCCAACCCTTTTTATTTTTATTTTGAAACAGGGTCTCACTACTTTGCTGAGGCTGATCTCAAACCTGGGATCCTCCTGCCTCAGCCTCCCAAGTACTGGGATTGCAGGCATGTGTTACTGCACCTGACCAAATTTAAATGAAGCACTTAATTTTACTGTCACTGTTTGCTCTTTGTCTTCAGAATAGGATCATTAAGAGGTCATTTACTCAAGGAAACGTTCCTCATAAATCTCTTTAAATAAAACCAAAGCCACAAGAAATCCACTCTTGTCACATTACGGAAGAGTGCTCAAATTCAACAGAACCCAGAGAACAAAAGCCACCAAGCCACCAGCATCCACCTTGGCCTCATGGCCCCAAAAGTGCCGGCTCCCCACAAATCACCTTCGCCGCTTGCAGTGAACCCCAAAGGTCCCCAGGGATTGTGCTTGCTGGGAACATTACTCCCTAATTGACCAGTTTTTTAAATAAAATGTGCTTTGTTTTTCTGGCCTGAGGCCATATGTTGATTCTAAGAATGAGTCACTTATTAAAAAATATTAGCAAACAGGAAGGGTCTTCAGTCTTCAGGATTCTGACCCTGTTTTGGGGGTTCCTCGGCACTGTCGCCACCTCCTTCCTCTTTCCCTTTGAGTTTGTGCTCACCATCACAGTTTAACAGTTAAAGTGGCTTTATGACCACCATGGGACAGAAGCAGAAGAAAGAGAAGTAGTTGGGCGAGGTGGCACATGCCTATAGTCCCAGGACTTGGGAGGCTGAGACGGGAGGATCTCAGGTTCATTGCCAGACTCGGCAACTTGGCAAGACCCTGTTTCGAAATAAAAAATACAAAAAGGGCTGAAGGTAGAATGTCCCTGGGTTTAACCAACCCAATGCTAAAAAATAGAAAAGAAAATGAAAGAGTATAAATGATTACACACACGCCTTCCCCTTGTGCACTGGTCTAAGCCAGGTGGAACAATTTAGCTTTAATGGGAGGATGTCAATTTGTGACTAAGTGTTTTCTGGTGTGAAATCTCCTCGTATCGGTCCTGGTAAACTCCCAGCAAGAGCGCAGATTCGGCTCGCTAGGGGACTGGACCCAGCTCACCAGATGTCTAATTAATGCCCGCTGTCAGCTGCTCAAATGTCACTTACGAGCTTCTCTGTCTTTGCAGCCACAGCTTTAATGATAAAGATTACGCGCTGATGTCACTGCCCTCCTGGGTTAATGTGGTGGTTGGTAGGATGACGGCCATAGACCGAGTAGCCAAACAGGTGGTGGTTTCAGAGGACGAAATCGTGCTGTACGACCACCTCATCCTCTGCACCGGACAGCAGTACCAGGTGAGACTGCGCGTGGCTGGAGCTCGCCCGGGCGTGCGCTCTGGGTGAAGAGCATCCTTTCCTGCCCAGACAGCTGCCACTCAGTCCACAAAAGAGCTCTTCAAGCCCCGCGCCCAGGAGCAGGATCGTGTCCGCAAACCCTCCCAGAAACCCGTTCCAGGAAAAACATTCTGCCCAAGGGTCACAATCACAGCACGTTGGAGAAATGCCATTCTTGAAGCCGTTGTCCCAACGTCTAACACTGAATGGCTCACCGTAGCCGAATCCAGACGCAACCAGGCAGGCGTTCGTGGTAAATTAATTTATGCCTCAAGAGGTTAACACTTGGCGGTGGTGACATGCTCGCACAAAAGTGTTCCAAACATGCGCACCTTCTGTCAACCCTTATTTTATTTGGTCTCTCAGTTACAAAACTGGGGCATCAGATCGACTGCTTTCCCAGTGACCACTTTTTCTGTGTGATTCATTTCTGGAGCCACATTTGAATAAAGTGTTGGTGGCTGCAACCTAGGCTGTTTAAAGTCACAGGGCAATGGCCTTTGTTTTTGTTTGTTTGTTTGTTTGTTTTTTGGCACTGGAGATTGGAATTGGAACAGGGTCTCCCTAAGAGATTGGCCTTGAACCTCTGATCCTCCTATCTCTGCCTCCCAAGTACTGGGATTACAGGCATGCACCACTGTGCCCAGGTGGCAGCGACTTTTAATAGTCTCACTTTGTGGAACACATTAGTGTTTTGTGGGGTCCACAAAACTGAGACCTCTCTCCAATGAAAAGAGACTTATTTATTTACTGGAGGTACTGGGCCAGGGGTATTCTACCACTGAGCTACAACCCAACTCTTTTTTTTTTTTTTGGCG
>PVLC010036517.1:0-15757 GCA_004027655.1 Graphiurus murinus
AGGGGGGGGGGGGGGGGGGAGAAGGATTGAGGAAGGAAATCATTCAAATAATGTTCCCTTCACGTACGAAGGTATCACTACCAATCTCCCTGCACATGTTAGCAGGAGAAAGTGGGGTGGGATATGGAGGGAAACACACCACATGATGTGTGCCTGTGTGTTTATATCACCTTAACCTCACTATGACATGGAAGTACAATCCACTAATAAAAGTATTTGTAAAAGATTACTGTGCTTTATGGATGCATGTTATACCTCCACTTTTAAGAAGTGTAGAAACAAAGCCCAGTCCCTTCAGTGTTACCTGGTGAGCAGTTAAACTCCGGGGGACAAGTGTCAGGCCCCTCCTCTCCTTGACACTTTTCAAATGGAGGCATCAGCAATTGGGCAGAGGGAAAAAAGGAGACTTTGGGGATAGGATCATAAGGTCAGTAGTGACCAACCCCAAGAGACTTTTCTCGACAATCAGGGCCTGAAAGGGAGGCAGGCAGTGTGTCACATAGTTTGATATTTTGCATAGTATACAATAGTATTTCCCCTAGAAATTGTGTGTGCTAACTTTCACTAATCAAATTATAATTAAGTTAGCATTTGCCAGCCCTAAGTGATGTGAACAACGGAGAGCTGGCTGTGTTTCCCAGGACAATCCTGGGAAAGACTCCTGTTACCAGTGATAAGTCAGCAAAGGTGACTTTTCAAACTCATTTTGTATCCACAACCGTTGTGTGCAAGAGGAGAGTTTTCCGGCTCACCACACCCATCACTGAAGAGGCAGAGGCCTCAGCCGTGGCCGCTCAGAGTTCACAGGACTCAGCTTGGTCTTACTTTCAACAAGACTTTCATGCCGAGGGTGTTGACAGGTTTTCCTGTCTGGGAAATTCCACGCCTGGGAGATAATCCTTCTGAAATTCTGGCTTCATGCTGCTAATGTTGCCCTTGAGGTTCAGCCCTGATTCCCAGTCTGGGTAGGGAGATGTGAGAAGCAGCTGGGTCTCCTTTGAAACCCCGAAGCAGGTCCTTTTTCTGAGTCTTGGAATTTTCTTGCACAGACTGTTACTTGTCCCTTTAATCCTTTTCTTTTAAAAAGACAAAAGAGGCTTGGCCAGTCCCTAAACACTCTCCCTCTTCTATGCCATCCTTGCTAGCAGAGCTCAAAATGGGAGACCCCCAGAGAGAAAAGTCGCGGCTCCAGGCCCTTCTGTCCACTGAGATCTGCCAGAGCAGGCATTGGGCCAGACCTCCCTAGGTTCTGACCCAGGCACACTCTCTGTGGAATTGCCCACTTTACCTAGGGCATGAGCTTAACATAAAAGCACAAATGACCTTGAAAAAGGTGAAGGTCATCACAAAGAAAGTCTGAGAAAATGTCAGCTTAAAGGGACATGACAATTCAATGTAACGTGGTGGCCTGGCTGGGATTCTGGAACAGAACAAATATGTTAGTTAAAAACTCAGGAAATCTAAATAAAGTGTGGACTTTAGTTAGTGAAAACTTATTGATATTGGTTCACTAATTATAGCAAATGTACCATAGTACTTATCTACACATCGCATATATGTAAGATACAGGTAAGATTCTAATAATAAGAAAACTAGGTGTGGATTATAAGGAACTCTCTGTACTATTGTCTGAATTTTTCTTTAAATGTAAAACTGTTCTAAAAAGTAAAGTCTATTTCTAGTTGCCACAGTGGCACAAGTCTGTAATCCCAGTACTTAGGAGGCTAAGACAAGAGGATCGAAGTTCAAGGCCAACCTGGACAACTTAGTGAGACCCTCAGCAACTTAGTGAGACCCTGTTTCAAAATAAAATAGAGCTGGGGGTATAGCTCGAAAGTAGAAGACCCCTGGATTCAATCTCCAGTATCACATACACCAAAACAAGTAATTTAATTTTAAAAAAAGTATGAGCCTTACACACACACACACAACACACATACACAACACACACACACACACACACACACACACACACACACTTCCCCCAAAGACTATATAATCTTTTGTTTCATTATATTCCGGAGAGGATTCTGACCATGGTCAGTCCTCTCTCGGACCAAAAGATTCCTGGACTTTCTGAACCTCTTATCTCTCATCCCCAACCCAGGAACAGAGGGTCTTCATGCCAGCTGTTTTCTTTCTGTTCACAGAAGAAATACTCTCCTTGGGCCAGATTTCATAGTGAGGATGAGAAGCAGAGATTAAATGGTACAGGTAAGTCAGACCCACCCAGAATTCCCTGGGCATAACCAGAGCCCCTCTTGCCTCCTGCTCCACAGAAGCACACATTGCAGGACTGTTCAGAATCTCACTTTTTCAACAGCTGCTTTGGCCTTCCCCTGGCAACAAGTTTTGGGGTCACCATCTGGGTTCAAATTCTGGCTCCACTACTAACTGGTTATGTGACATGGACAAGCTTCATGGCCCCCATCTCTACAAGAGCATAACAGTGGAAGAGCCTTTGAGTGGATCAAGTAAGACAAACTGTAAAGTGGTTATTTCTTCCGAAGAAAGGGTAGTGAATGCCAAATGTCTAGCATCATGCCTGCACTTTTTTTTTTTTTTTTTTTTCTTGTGACAGTATTGGAGATGGAACCCAGGGCCTTGCTCATGCTAGGTAATCACTAATCACTCTGCCACTGAGCTTCACGCCCAGCCCTCGTGCCTGAACTCCTGATGGCGGATTGTTGATGAGAGACATGATCAGTTTAGCCAATCATGAGGACTCCAAAGGTTAAATGTCACCTTGGGACCCTGGGTAGTGTCTCAGGTATGTCAGGAGCAGAGAAGTATAAGGACCTCTGAATTAGGGCATAAGCTGGCCCCGACAGTGGTCAAGGCCCAGCGGAGGAGGGCTAGGGCAGCAGGTGACCCAGGAGGCACCGAGGCTGGAGGACACAGAGACAGAGAGCGGTGGTACCCTTTGGCTGAGGCCCCAAACCGCCAGCTCACAATTCCTTGGCCCACCCAGACACAGCTTTCAACGGAGGTCTCCCAGAACCCTGGACACATCCAGTGGGTCTGTAGCTTTGGGGGCGCACGTTTCCTGACCCCAGAACTGGGTTGGGTCTTGGCTGTGTGGACATGGATTCGGGCAAGCCACTTCAACTCTGTGAATCTCATTACCTCATCTCTAGGCTGGAAGCAATACCTCTCCTTCAGACTGTCTGGAGAGTAAATGAGGTAACAGAAGACCACCAGCTTCACACTGAGTGACTTTGGGAGAGATGCTTAATGGCAGTTGGCCTCAGTCTCCTCTCCTCTGTGAAATCTGAAGGCTAGCAGACTCGATCTCGTAGGATTATGAACACTAGGTGAGACAGGACTCGGAAGCGCACATCACCAGACACAGTAAATAATCAAAAAGTTCTAAAACTACCTGGTTGGTTTGTCCTCCCTCTTTCAGACTCTTCAATCAGTCCTCTGGCTAAATCGTGCGGTCACAGAGCTCTTAACTAGTAGGGCGAGGATCTGACCCCAGGTGTGGCGCTTCAGGATCCCGCACCTGCCCTGTAACATTCACCCAGGCCAGCGGCCAAAAAGAATGGAAGACAGCGGGCAGCGTAGGCGGGAGGCTGGGAGTCAGGACACCGCGTTCTTGGGGCCCCGGCTCCAGCGCGGGTACCTGTTTCTGCCCCTGCCCCTCCCTCCCTGGCGGCATCTGCGCACGCCCCTCCAGCGGCGGTAACCGGATCCTGGGCGGCTTGGGCAGCGAGGTCACCGAGGCCGCGGCGCTCTCCCGACTGCGCTCCTGCGGTTCGCTCCGCCGGCCAGCAGAACGGGCTCACCAGCGGGGCCAGGCATGGCGCAGAGGCTGGGCGAGTGGACACCGGGGCCCGCCGAGGCCACCGGGCTCTATCGTGCGGTGCTGCTCAGGTCGGGTAAGTGCCGGATCGCCCCGAGCCCCGGGAGCGAGCGCGCGCCAGGAGGGAGCCTCAGGTGCGGGGCGCGCAGCGCGGCAGCCTGGCCGCCTCACCAGCGCCTGATCCTCCGTCCTCGCTCTGCTCTGCCTCCCTCCTTCCCTTCGGTCACTCTTCTCAGCTGCCTTTCTTTTTGTCCTTTCCTTCCTTCTTTCTTTTCTTCCTGTACATCCTCTGGGGATATCGCCTTCTCCTATGTGTGGGAACACATGCACGTATGCGCTCGCACTCAGCTTCTCCGCCAGCTGTCTCCCAGGCCGCCTCCTTCGGGGCGCCGAGAGCCCAGGGCGACGGGACGCAGCAGCGCCGGAGCTTTGCGCCCGGGAAGGACTCTGAAGCCCAGTGCGCCATACACCAGGGTGAGGGGACGGCAAGTTACAAGCAGGCGAGGAGCGGGCTTTCTCCACGTAGGCGTGCAACGGATAGGAAGGAAATGCACGGCGGTGTTGTCTTTGCAGTAAGCGCACATTACTTTTCTACTCAGGATATCATTTTTGTCCAGAAAAAAGAAAAGAAAGAATTTGGAAAAACAGGGATGTAGAAAGGGCGGGCGACCTCGGTAAGCACTTGCGGTGTCTCCTTCCAGAACTCAGCTGGGAGAGACGTTTGAAGATGAAAATCGACCTGGGGCTGGAGTCCTTGAGATTGGAGATGATTACAAAATGTGAAGGATTTGGGCTCTCGGGTCATTCGGTGAGGAGCCCCCCCAGCAGTCCAGCCGCAGACCCCCCCACCCCACCTCCACCCAAAAGGGCTGAGGAGAGCTGTGGACCGCGCGTCTGCCGCGGCAGAGGCAGCCTGGGTTCCCCGCGCCACTGCGCTCTGGGTGTCCGCCTTTCTTATTTAGACCCGCCCTGTCAGCGGGAGTTCAGCCGCCCAGGTGACTGGAAGCCTCTAAACAAGGGTTCTCTAAGTGCAGAAACAAGAGCAGGCCAAGACTCCAGGCACGGTGGCGCCAGGGGGGAGGGGGGGTCAACTCCCGCTGAGCAGGGCATGCGGAAAGGGAAGAGCCCCATATCAAACGAATCTGATTTCAAATCCCAGCTCGGGTGATTTCTCCACAAAGCACGCTGCCTAAGTGTCCCCATCCAGTTCTTCTCTTCTTCCGAAGCAACAGAGAGGGCGCCCTTAACCTGCAAACCCTGGATTCCCCCTAACCTGAGCCGCAGCTATGAGCTTTTAACCCACCCAGATCAGCAAGCCTGCTGGAGTCACTCCGGGTGTCACACGCTTGTCCTGGGACTGTACCACCACCAAGAGGAGGCAGAGGCCTCCTTGAAGGAGGGAGCTCCTGTTCAGGGAGCACTTGCTGCCTTCACTACTCTGCAAAGACAGTGCCAGTTGTCCTCTCCATTTAGCAGAAGAGGGGACTGAGCTCAGAGGGCACCAGCAGCTTGTGCACAGTTCACAGAGACCTTTTCCATCCCACTGAGGGTGGAAAACACATTGAGACCTAGGTCCACCTACGCCAAAGTCTGTGCATCTTCTGAGAATAGTAATAATAATAGTGGCAATAATTTCAGTTGCTTATTACTGCCACTCTGTCTGTTGGAGGCACACACCTGTTATCTCCCCAGCGCTGTTCATTCACCTACTCAGTCAACTGAAATGTATGGACCTCTATTATGCACCAGGTCCTATGCAAGGCGCCAGGGAAGTGTTGGTGAATAAAATAGGCATGTCTGTCCCCCATGGGAAGTATAGGACACTGGGGTCCGAATGGTCATGTGATTGCCTAAGGTCACCCAGCCTGTGGGGGCCTGTGGTCTGGATCCACTCCCCTCCCACGGGAGAAGCGAGAATGGGAGTGAGGAGCCCGCTCAGCCAGTTAGTGAGGGAGGGACCAGCAGCCCTCCTCCCCTTTTGAAGTCCCCAAGGAGGAAAGTAGAGTCAATCCCCAAATATCGTCCATGGTCGTATACAGAGCCCTCGAGTCATGCGTCAAGTAATGCTACACTTTTAGGAAAATGGTCAGCCCAAATTATTTCAAAATAATTGAGAAGGGAGCTGTTTACTGGGGATTAAACCAGGGGCATTCTATTTCTGAGATACACCCCAGCCCTTTTTATTTGCTTATTTTTTATTTTGAAACAGGGTCTCCCTAAGTTGCTGGGGCTGGTCTCAAATCTTTGATCCTCCTGTCTCATCCTCCCAAGTAGGATTATAGGTGTGTGCCACCATGCCCATCTTCAAAATAACTTCTTTATATTAAAATAATACATACTTCCATAGCTATTTGGGGAAATTGAGGATATGGAGGGGGAAACGTGATCCACATCCCGATAACCACAGGAGCCATTGAGACCATGTGGGGAGATCTCTTTCCGTTCTTTGCTAGGCGTACTTTGTATGTGTGTTCATTTTAAACTGTTCAGATTGTACTGACCCAAGTCTTCAATCCCATTTTTTCTACTTGAATGAAAATCTTTAATGCTCTTACATAGGATTACGCAGTGGCCCTACTCTGGCAGGCACTGTGCAAGGGCTTTCCAGAAGGTCTTTTGTTCCTCAAAAGAACATCTGTCCCTGTTTGGAGGTGAAGAAGGAGGGTATCGAAGGCCCCCTGGTGTCCAGCAGTGGAGCCAGGATTGATATCTGGGCTGGCACCAGAGTCCCTGCTCTTCACCACTGGGCTAGCAGGGTGCTTCTGTGGAACAGCTCACACTCCACCAAGCCTGGAAAAATACACGGTCCTGTAGTGACAGTCCACCTGGGGGGCACTGCTATTACAGGACCCTGCTGCAGTGGGGGCGGTATCTCTCTGCAGCATGGAGGAAAGGACAAAAAGAGTCCTCCCCAGGTGTCTGCACTTTTTTCAGCCAGGGTCAGGCACAGCCTCCATCCCAGCCTCTGCCAGGTGGGGCTGCCAAATAAAACACAAGGCACCCAGTGAAATTTCAATCTCACATAAACCATGACTAACATTTTAGTGCAAAGTATGCTCCATAGACTGCATATACTGCATGGGATACATTTACACCAAGAAATTATTCATCGCTTATCTGAAATTCAAATTTAACTGGGAGTGCTGCACTTTTATTTGCTATCTCTGACAGCCACACTATCTGGCAAGCTAGGGTCTGCCCAGGTCCTTCTACACACACACACACACACACACACACACACACACACACACCTTTCCACCCCTAGATCCACTCTGCCACTTTTGTCTGGCTACACGAGAATTAAAATATGCATGGGGTGAGGGGCACCTCAGGGTTCTTCTGCACCTGAGAAACCAAATCAGCCACACCAAATCACAGCCGGGCTGAGATCCAGCTTTGGGACACTGGACCCTCAGTTGTTCCCCACCCCCTCCGCTTTCCAGTGTTCACACTTGAAGTCCCTGTGCTGTGCAAATGCTTCCCAGTTCCAACTTGTACAGGCGACTCTCAGTCCTTTATAATCTCCACGGGTCCTATGACAAGTTTTCCTGCCAATACAGCTTCTCCCCTACCCCCATGTCCTCTCAACAGAGCATGGTTGGGGTGGCCAGGGAGGTGGAGGGCTGCTCAGAGACCTCATTGAGGCTTTGGAGATTCCAACTGAAATGGGGCCAAGAGGGAGTTTTGAGTTACTATGGAAACTTCTTGCTTGATGGCCGTGTTAAGTTGCTCCAGGCCCTCTGGGCTTGGAGAAAAGAGGACATAAATGAAAGGAAGGCAGTTTGAGGAGGGTTTTTTTGTTTGTTTGTTTTCTGCAAGTTGCAATCCTATCCCAAAATAAATTCAGGAAATGCCCCTGGTTCCCCCTAGCAACTACCTGTTGGGTCTTCTGATCCTCTCCCTTTAGGTTCCTCTGTTCCTGAGAAATCAGACTTCAGAGGGACAGGAGGGAGTGTGGGAGAGCTCTTAGCCTCTGGGGTCCCCTTCAGTTCCCCAGCCCACCATGGAGCTGGGCAAGAATTCTGATCCCTGGTCGAGTCTTCTGGAAGAACAGGTCAGCAGGCCCAGGCAAGAGTTGCACTATTTCCTGGAACCAATCATGAGAGGCTCCTTCGATCCAGCGCCTCACTCTTCCAGGTTCAAAATGGGCATAACTAAACCAGATGTGACTCAAAACTAGCTATAGCTCGTTGGGAAAGGCTGTTCTTTCTCATATTTTTTTTTCCCTCTTGACAGCTTTTTTCTGAAAACAAAAGCAATATATGCTTAGGCTTGTTGTTGTTATTGTTGTTGTTTTTATCCACAAACATTACAGAAATATAGTGACAAAGGAGAAGAGCCTGTCATTTTATTCCACAGAACACTAGTTCTCAAGCTGTTTAATACAAACAAATCCACAAGGGAGCATGTTAAAATTCACATTCCTAGGCCACCACTCAAAGGTTCTGATACAACAAACCATGCTCTAAGAGCATGTCCCAGTAATTTTTTTCTTTTTTCTTTTCTTTTCAGGTATTGGGGTTTGAACCCAAGGGCATTCTACCTCTCACCTACACACCCAACCCTATTTTCTTTTATTTTGCATATTTATTTATTCATTTATATGGAGGGGGGGAATAATTAGAAGTTGAACCCAGGAGCATTCTATTTCTGAGCTGCAGCCCCAACCCTATTTTATTTTATTATTTTTAAAATTTTATTTATTTATTTATTTATTTATTTATTTATTTATTTTATTTTGCAGTACTGGGGATTGAACTCAGGGGCATTCTACCTTTGAGCTATACCCCCACCTCTATTTTTTATTCTTTATTTTGAAACCAGGTTTCACTAAGTTGCAGAGTGCCTCACTAGGTAGCTGAGGCTGGCCTCGAACTTGGATCCTCCGGTCTCAGCCTCCCAAATGCTGGGATTACAAGTGTGCGCCACCATGCCCGGCTTTAAAAAATTTTATTTTGAAACAGGATATTACTGAGTTGCTGAAGGTCTCACTAAGTTGCTAAGGCTGACCTCGAACTCAAGATCCTCCTGTCTCAACCTTCCAAGTACTGGGATTACAAGTATGTGCCACCATGCCCAGCCCAGTAGTTCCATTTTTAACACTCCTGTTCAATTTTCTACTAATGATATTGGAGATACATTAATCTAGAACTGACCTCTGCTAATAGAGTAGTACCTATGCCTCCAGATTGGCTCTCTAGGCATACAGTAAGTTTTTGATTTAGGAAAAAACAAAAAAAGGAAAGGATCATACTACAATGTGGTTTTGCAGTTTGATTTTCTCCTGCATGTATAGGGGACATCTTTCTCGGACAAATAAATAGACACATGTACTGACTGCAGCCATCATGTGTGTTGTGACATCTCATGGGTGGTCGTGGGCCGCTGATCTCCCACACGGTCACACAGGCATGCAGACACATGCAAACTGTGTCAGAACAGGCTTGGGGCAGCAATGTTCTGGTGTCTTTGGTCCAACCAAAGCTCTTGAACACTCGGAACCAGGACAGAAATACTAGGAAGGATAAGGTGAGGCTCCTGCCCTCAGGCTGGGGCGAGTCTGACAGGTCCCTACCCAAGTTCAACTGTGAGAAGAGCTTTAGTGGGAGAAGCACAATGAGTCCCAAAGGCCTAGGGATAAGGTCACCCTACCTCAGCCTTCCTGCGCACTCTTCTTGGCCCTCAATGGTTCTGGGGCTGCCATCGAGTCTTCCAGTAAAGGAAACTTACAGTGGGAACGGGGGTCATTGCTGGCACTGAGGACTCTCAGAGCCTCCTACTCTGGGGTGAACTGGCTTATGGGGGGAGGGTCTGTCAGAAGTCCCCCTGCCTAAGGGCAACGACCCCGGGTTGGTTCAGACGAACTCGTCTAAACCTCAGGAGATGCTGCAGTTGCTCATGTGCAGAGTGAGACAGCTGTGAGAAGGAGCCAGGGACAGCAAAGAGTAGTTTGACACGAATGTTGTCTTCTTCCACAGAAGGAGTGTAGAAAGGGGAAGCCATTATTCAAAATCTTTCAAGAAAAGCAGAATTTTAGAAGAATCAACAAAAAGGACCTCACACTGTTTTATGCCTGAGAATTTATGATTCTGAGTTGCGGTGACTCCAGAGTAGCTGACCTGGCATGACCTGCCCCGCCCTACCCTCTTCAGCCCTGTCTCCTGTCCCCTGTTCTGCTGACACTGGAGCCACACTGGCTCTTGTCTGTCACTCTGCTCAGCTACACTGTAAGGTCTTGTCCCAAGCAGCTCCACTCCAGAGGCCACATGAGCAGTGGCGGACCCTACGGGCCAGCCTCTGTCACTGTCCACACCTCCCAGGCACTCCGTGACCCTCCCCCAGCCTTACTTCCATCAGAGCATGCAGCACAGGTGGACGTTTTCCTGTGTGTCTCCATTGGTTTTTTTGTTTTGTTTTGTTTTTTGTTTTTGTTTTTGCTTTTTCTGCGGTACTAGGGATTGAACTCAGGGGCGTTCTACCTCCGAGCCAAACCCCCAGCCCTATTTTTTTATTCTTTATTTTAAAACCGGGTCTCACTAAGTTGTGGAGTGCCTCACTAGGTAGCTGAGGCTGGCCGTGAACCTGGATCCTCGGGTCTCAGCCTCCCGAATGCTGAGATTACAAGCGTGCGTCACCACGCCCGGCTTCTCCTTTGTTTTTAGTTAGTTAGTTAGTTAGTTAGTTAGTTAGTTACTGGGGATTGAACCCAGGGGCTCCAAGCTACACCCCCAGCCCTATTTTTTTTTTAAACAGGATTTCACTAAGTTGCTGAAGCTGGCCTCAAACCTGTCATCCTCCTACCTAAGCCTCCCAAGTACTTAGTTTACAGGCACATGCCTCCACACCCCCGGCTGGCCTGTCTTTTTATTTATTGTTCCTGCTTCCCCTTGAATGTTACTCTCTGAAGATACTGTCTATCCCACTTACATTGTATCCCCAGCACTCAGAATAAAACCAGGAATACAATAGGTACTCAATAAATGTTCTTTAAATGAACAAATAATGCAGACTGGAAAGAACATCAAATTGCTTTTTTTTTTTTTTTTTTTGGTACTGAGGATGGAATCCAGGGCATTCTACCTCCAAGCTACACCCCAGCCTTTTTTATTTTTTATTTTGAAACAGAGGCTTTCTAAATTGCTGAGCCTCGTCTTGAACCTGCAGTCCTCCTGTCTCAGCCCCCCGAGTACACGGCTTAAAGGTGTGTGCATGTTAATGCCTCTATTCAAGTTTGATGCCTGTCTTGGCCTCATTGCCTTCAAGCCACCCGAGATGGTATGAGAAAATAAAGTTGGGGCAAAGGCCCAGTTTAACCGGTAGATGCCAGCTTTCTAACTGGGGACAAAGGATAGTGCCAAGAGCTGGAAACATGCAGATTTCCAAGCAAGAGCTGATTCTGAAGTTAGGTTTCCATTATCATTATCCACATGCAGCAGGTTGGCCTTGGGGATCTGCACATGGTGAAAGCCACACGTTCTCACTGAGCCACTGTTCATGGCACATGGGTCCTGCCAGACACAGTGGTACCTGTAGGGGCCCCCTTTCAGATCACACAAAATCCAGCTCTCTGCAGAAGTCCTTCCTGCTGAGTGCTGTCTGCTCCCACTAACTCGACTGTGCTATCTCCCAACCACATTTGATAAACACAGAAGCCAGAGCAGTCACTGACCCAGCTGCCAGGGGCTGATCCAGGAGCCTGCTGGGCCAGACACCTCAGCTGCCCCTCTCCCAGGGAGAAGTTAGGGGTATTGAGTCACTAATGCATGTGGAGTTTGTGACCCCTTTGTGAACGACCAAGAACTGACCCAACGCTGTGTAGTTTCCCCTCCCTACACCCATCACCTCTGACACCCCAAAAGCCATTTCCTCCTGAAAAACTCTTCACTGCAACAGGAATCTTGATTTCCCCCTTCGACCCAGAAGTGCTGGGATCCGCTCTCGCCCACCACGTTAGACACCTTCCTCTGAGCCGCTTGCTGGGAGCAGAGCTTGGGGTGTCTTCACCCCTCGCCCCTGACTGCATGGGTGTTTGTTTGTGCCTCTCCAACTGGTGGCTTGGACATAGTGTTCCGCATCGTGGAAGTGGCCGTGCACCAAGTGAAACACCAGTTACTATAGTAACGGTTCCTTTTTATTGATACTGGAATAAACAAGAATGCAAAGCTGCCTCCCTTGTTGGCACATTTCAGCGGCCTCCATCCCCAGGGGTTTAAGGACTGCCCTTCAAAGGCAGTCCTTCCAGCCAGTCTGGACTTCCCGGAGGAGTGTGGAGCCCCACGGTCCGGCTTCCGATTCTCTTCCCAAGGACTCGGCACCAGCAGTAAGACCGCTTCTATTCAGTCTCGCCTGATGTTGGGCTGGGAGGAGGTGGGAAGAAGGAGCAGAGCCTTCAAGCACTGCAGGAGGCTGAGCTCTTTGAGTTTGGAGCCATGGTTGGGGGGCGGGTAGGGGGCCAGGGGTGCAAAGATAGGGGGAAAGCCTCCTGGTACCCTGGTTTGGGAAAAGGATAGGAGACAAAGTGAGTACCCAGATATAGCTCCGTGTTCCTGCTGATCTTTTGCTTCTAGGTATTCATAGAAATCTGGATTGATGTGTGAAACAGCCTCACCAAACCCATTATCACACAGCATGAGGGTCATTTGCTTAGTAACAGACAGACCAAGGCCAGAGGATTGCAGGACTCAGAGTCTAGCTCCTCTAGTCACTGGCTGTGTGACCTGGAGAAACCAGACAACCTTGCCCAGACTCAGTATCTTTGTCTATAAAAGCAGGTAATGATTTTCCCAATTCCTCAGTCTGTGGTGAGAATTTCAGGAGATAACACTGCTAGGTGCTTAGCACAGTACGTGGCCTGTAGTGTGCAGGTTAACATGTAACAGCCTGCCTTTCTGGAGAATTTGGCTTCAGCGTGGTGCAGTCCATGGCAAATCTGGGTTTGGACCAGCAATCAGGTACTACAGGATTGGGAGGATCACTTTTTGAAACTCCTACCAGACCCGGTGGTTTCTAACTTCAAGGTGCCCCAGCACCTTTGTCTCAGGGTGGCTCAGATCCTGCACGGCTCTCCCAGCATTGTCACTTAAGTACCTGCCAGGTGGAGGGGCTGACCTCAGGGGCACAGGATGCCTGGGCTGCTGATACACGTTCTCTGCTTAACCTTACAATATGGCCCACTGGCTGTGCCAAGGACCCTCCACACCTAGCCCTGGACTCTGCATGGAATTGATTCAAACCCCCCAAATGCTCACCCAGACACCCCCAAAAGTGGATGGACCAAGGCGAGGTGTCTGGGGAGTTTGTCGTGAGCTATTGACTCTGAAAAAGGCTTCCAGGCCTCAATCAGAGGCCACTGGGGATCTGGCACCAGATCCACTGTTCTTTGGTTGCTGGCTGGGGAAACACAAGAGGGCACCTTGCCCACTGGGAGGAAAAGGAGAGAAGGGTCGTGAAATCCAGTGGCCACACTTGTCACTGGTACTGAATGCTTCTTTTTCCTTTGCCAGCATTATTTTAAAAGCCTCGCTTCTCCTGTGCCCTGCCACCCTGTTAAATGCTCGGCTAGGAAGGTCTGGAGTGCGGGGCGGAGGAATGAGAACTGGCCAGCGGCCGGCAGAGGGAAGGCACCAGCTGGCTCTCTCCTGACCAGTGACCACTCAAGGGCAGCCAGCCTGGGGATCCTGGCTTAAGCCCAAAGCTTCCAGGTCAGGCTGAGGCTCCTCGGTGTCTGTATTTCATATGGGCTAGTCATCCCTCAGTTGACAGATCTCTATTTTCGCGTCTATAAAATGAGCTCACAAAACCTGCTTTGTCAACTGAAAAACATTTTGCATTTTAGATGTGAGGTAGAAAGAGCACTATATTTGGAGTCCAAAGATCCTGGCTTAGTCATTTACTTGCTTGATATCTTGGCCTCACTAGGCCCTGGTTTTCTCATCTATGAAAGGGACTGCCTCCTGGTGCCATTATGAGATCCAAACCAAATGTCCGGGGCTCTCACCCACCCCTTCAAGACAGGCCCATAGTGTGCCTTTGATGAGCACCACTCTGCTGGGCCCTGGGCCAAACACAGCATGCACGTTACAGCAATCCACTCTGCAAACACCCGATGAGTAGGCGCTGCCATCGCCCCACCTACAGAGGCCCAGAGAAGCCACGCAATTTGCCCAAGGTCACTTGGCTAGGTAGGGTTGCCACCATGACTCAAACCCAGTTTGTCACTTCTGAAATATCTCCTTATCTATGTTTCTTTACTGGCTCATGTGTCATTGGTTATAACTGATGCCATCATCATACAACAGAACCACCCAGGCACAGGATGGGCAGACAGAGAAGCATTAGAGAAGCCCGGGGCCCGGCAGCTCTTCTCAGGATGATCTGGGAACTGGAACCCCATCAGTAGAACTCCCCTCCTGCTCCCTCTTTTTGTGGGACAAGGGATTGATTCTACCTCTAAGCTACACCTTCAGCCCTATTTTTTATTTTGAAACAAGGTCTCACTAAGTTTCAGAGGGCCTGCTAAGTTGCTGATGCTGGCCACAAATCTGTAATCCTCCTGTCTCTGCCTCCCAAGTGCTGGAAGGGATTACAGCCATGCACCACCACACATAATTTGGTACTACACTGGTTTAACCAAGATAGTCTTTAAGAAGAATGAGAAAGCCCCATCCAGCACTAGGAATGGGAATCATTAATAGTAGTTGTTAATAGCAGCTAACAGGGTGGTCACACTGTACAACCCCGGGGCACCATTCACAGTTTAATCTACAGTAGTTGAGGCCTTGGAGTTGTGCAATGCACAACCTACCTTGCTGTATGTGACAGCCCGGTAGCCAGATCCAAATCCTCAACTCTGTAGTAGGCATTTGAGAAGCCCCTTGCAAGTATCACCTCATTTCTTTGACAAAAACCTCATGAAGAAAGCTTCTACTATAATACTCATTTAGAGAGGAGAAAACACCAGACCCAAAGCAACTGTATCACCCACTCAGCATTGCTGTTCCAGCCAGAAAGCAACCACAGACAATAAGTAATAAGCGGGGATGGCAGTGTTCCCAGATGGGGAAGTTGAGCCCAAGGCTGTAGTTTTCGGACTCCTGATCCAGAGAGTAGGTAAACTTGTCCTTGGCTAAGAAGATACAGAACTGAGACTCAAATCCAGGACTGAATGGCTCCAAGATACATAAACATCTGCAGAACTTTAAGGGATATTAGCTACGTAAATTTCCCGTTCCTCTCCCCACAGCTTTTCCTTTGAGCAATGGCCTTTTTCTTTGCAGATGACCTGTGTAATGCCTATCTTCCCTCCTGGTCCCATCATGGCCACTGGTGTCCAATCTCTCAGGAGACCCCAGCAACCTTGGGAATGACCCTGGATCTCAACTCCGGAGGCCCAACTGACTCCCAGGACCATCCACATTGTCCTGTACTTTGGAGTTGTTCTGCACTTAGCAAGTGCCTAGTACAGGATTGAGGACTTGGTGCAGGCTACCAGGGCTGCCCATACTGCAAGACGGGTTGTGCGCTGCACAACTCCAAGGCTTATTTTCAGAGATCCTCTTCTACACAGAGGTTCAATTAACTAAACTAAAAAGCAAGAAGGCTGGCTTTGAGCCAGGCATGGTGGCGCACGCTTGTAATCCCAGTACTTGGGAGGCTGAGACAGGAGGATCACAAGTTCACAGCCCATCTCAGCTACTTAGGGAGGCCCTCCGCAACTTAGTGAGACCCTGTTTCAAATAAAGAATAAAAAATAGAGCCGGGCGTGGTGGTGCACGCTTGTAATCCCAGCATTCGGGAGGCTGAGACCGGAGGATCCGGGTTCTCGGCCAGCCTCAGCTACCTAGTGAGGCCCTCTGCAACTTAGTGAGACTCGGTTTCAAAATAAAGAATAAAAAATAGGGCTGGGGGTATAGCTCGGAGATAGAATGCCCCTGAGTTCAATCCCCAGTACTG
>PVLC010036518.1:0-16046 GCA_004027655.1 Graphiurus murinus
TTCAACATATTCATGGTTAGTTTTCTGAACTCTTGTTTGGCACAGAATTGGCCCTTTTACTATGTGGTCTTTCATCTTTCCTTAATTCTAAGAGGTTTATCTCCACTATTTCTTCATGTATATTATAATATGAAATATTGTTTACATATATATGTATATATATTGTTTACATCTATATATTGTTTACATATATATAATATATACATATATAATATATATAATCTTGCCATGTGGATGTTACTGCTTCTACTTTTGCTCTCTCTAATATGTTTCTCTCCATCTTATTGCTTTCTAAGGCAGCTTCTTTATCCAATATTCTAACAATTCATCTTCAATATATCTGACTCCTCTTACCCCATTGACTATGTTTTTTATTTTGACTATTTTATTTTCATATCTCATATTTCAACTTGGACTGCTTATTTTTAATTTCCTGTCTTTATTTCACTTTATTTTCTTTTTATCTCCCCCAAATATCTATGATGCTTGATTTAAAAGTCTCGATTTGTCTGTTATAATAATTGTACTTCAAATGGTGTATGATTTTTAGTTTGTTGACTTTTTATTTTTTGTGGTACTGGGGATTGAACCTGGGGCATTCTACCTCCGAGCTACACCCCCAGCCCTAATTTTTTTAATTCTTTATTTTGAAACAGGGTCTCATTAAGTTGTGGAGGGCCTCACTAAGTAGCTGAGGCTGGCTGTGAACCTGTGATCCTCCTGTCTCAGGCTCCCAAATACTGGGATTACAAGCATTGGATTACAAGCATGTATTACCATGACTAGCTTACTGATTTTTTAGAAAACAAGTTACACTTTTTGGATGTCTTGTTTGTTATTTGAGTCTGTCAGTTAATGTCCTTCTTGGGCTATCAATTATTAGGTCTGGTAATGGGTATTGGGAGGTAATAAGATCTAGTCCTTAGCATCAACAAATTAGGGAGAGGGGAGAAAAGAAGCCAAACTCCAATTGACAATTCCTGCTTGCTGCCATTCTGCTCAATTATTCTCTAGTCAGGGACTGATCTGACCTCCTTGGGAAGATCACCATAGAAGACAAATTCCTGGGTTATAAGCCCCAGTCCTTGGGTTTGGAGAGTTGGGTAATTAGTCACTGTATTTTCTAAAACTCTTTATCCTAAATAGGTTTATGCATGGCCCTGATATGTTCTCCCCATGATCACAAATGTGATATAGAATTAGGAAATGAGTATCCTAATCAAAGTAGAATGAAGCAAAAGCAGGAGCCTAAAAAAGCATTCCTCCGACCCAGTCTCTCAGTACTGGCTCTTGGGCTTCAGCCATCCTACTCTCACACGCATCAGTTTGTGGCAGGCATCAGTCTCTGGGGTTTTCTTATCTTTTTATTTGTTTTTAATTGCTGCAATCTGTGTTTTATTCTAGGCTCTTTGGTTTTTCTAGAGTTGGTTCAGGATGAGGGAGCTAGTAGCCTGTCCTAGATTAACTCTTGGCAGGAACCAGAACTGTCTTAGGATTTCAATCTCCTCCCACAGGCCTGCCTTTATTAAAAACTGTTCAGAGAGTATGAAGCAAATATTTAGGAAAAAATCTAAGAGGCCCATTTGTTTTCATTCAGTAAAATGTAAATCATTTAGGCATGTGGGGACCCCTATTCATCTTCTTGGTAGCAACAAGAAGCCTCAATTTGGCAGTGGCATTTAATAACAACACTTTCCCCATCCCTTTTAACTTTCTCAGAGACATCTAGGAAACACACTTAAAATGGACAAAGTGAAGCAGCTCATTTGGGGTAGGGAAGGGGGAGTGCACTGAGCACCCAGGTTGCTAACCTGTCTCTACAGCTCATGGGGTGGCTCCCAGGGCAACACTGCAGAAACTCGGGTTTCTATCAATTAGAAAATCAACTTTTTAAGGTTTTAGTATATTTTCCATTAATTGCTCTGCTTAATACTGACAAGTGTTAAACTAAATAAGCAGGAGGCCATTGGCCTGAGACTGTCTCCATTCTTTGAGTTAGTATGTAAACAGACTAAACTTTAGGAGTAACAAAATACTAAATCTTAGCCAATCACAAGCAGCCAACTGATCATGCTATGACCAAATAAGGGAAATGCCTTATCACACCATACCCAAATGAGACACGTGCCTATCTCTAGCCAATCAGATGCTTCTGTCTGTGGTGGATCAAAGCTCACTGCTCATGCTGTTGGGTGGAGCATCTCTTCTGGTTCTAGATGCTGCCAAATTTATGCATCATTCTTTACTCAGATAAATTCTGCTAAATTTAATTTGTCTAAAGTTTTTAACACTAGCTATTTTATATCTGGCATCTTTTATTTTTACTTTCCTCTGCTTATGGTTTTCTTAAATAATGAAACTCTGTCCACTAGTGGCAATTGCTTGATCTATGTTATAGTAATAAAGTTATTGTCACTCTCTGTCAATCAGTAATTACTATTTTTATAACTTAGGTAATTTAGTGTTGGGTCAGAGAAATTCTACTTTTTACTCTAATTGCATTAATATTTTTCAGTGTATACAAATAGACTGTGTTATTATCAAGTACACTTATTTTCAAGTACACTTAAAACTGTTTTAAGAAAAACAGTTTTAAAATTATTTTCTTTTTGCTGTTATTAAATACATTGGGGAAAGGTTAAATGAGTGCTGTGTGCATGTATGCCTCTACCAGCTTGTACCTCATTAAGATGTATGATTGCAATGCACCAATACAAAAAAAAATACATTGAAGAAATAATGATTTTACTGACTTGAGCCTATATAGCTATCAAGCAATTGTTACCCATCTTTTATCAGATATTGAATTTAATTTTACCTATTATTGGATTATTATATATTAGTTGCAGAAAATTTAGGAAACACAAAATAGAGATGAAAGGAAGGAAGGAAGGAGATAAACAAAGAAAGAATACATATCATTGATAATTCCATCATCTACTGTTAACATATTGGAATATAACTTCTTTCTTTCTTTGTCTACCATGTGCATATATCTTACATTTGTGTGTGTGTGTGTGTGTGTGTGTGTGTGTGTGTGTCTGCGCGTGTGCATGCACGTGTGTGTGGGGTACTGGGGATTGAACCTAGGGGTATTCTACCACTGAACTATGTCCCCAGCCCTTTTAAATTTTATTTTGAGTTGAGGTCTTTAATTTTATTTTGAGTTGCCCAGGTTGGCGTTGAAATTGCAACTTTTCTGCCTCAGCCTCCCAAGTAGCTGGAATTACAGGCATGCAGCATCCTGCCCAGCCACGTTATTCTTTTTTGGCACAGAAGTGGGATTATATTGTTTTATACTGAGGTCTAGATGTTTAATAATAATCAGCAGTTTTTCATTTTATGATTTATTCTCCCAGGATAAATTTTCCTGTTTTGGATACCCAGATGGCTCAAGATCATGTTTAACAATCTTTCAGTGTATTAGTTAAGATGCTTTCAGGGGTTAATAACGACAGACTCTCAATTTATACATTTGAATAACAGGAAAATGAGCATCTGGGGATGGGGTTAGTTTCACATGACTCAATGGAGGGAGGAATCACATTTGTGGAAGAAGGAAAAGTGAACTTTGGGAGGATTTAATACTTGTGTGACAAAATTATCTTCAAATTAGGAGCTCTCAGTGAAGTGCCAATATCTTGCAGAAGTGTAATTGATCTGGAGTAAGCAAATGAGCTACAGCTGGAGAATGAAGTATAGGGGGCATCTACTGAGGACTTCTGGGAAGCTCTCTTTTGAAAAGAAGAGCAGCATGGAGACAGCCCCTTTCCACCCTTTCTCCTCCCTGCTTGGAATGCAGGGTGAATGATGCTGAGATGGGTCAGGAGCAGAGCTGTGCTAGGAATGGCAGGCAGGAAGGGTGTAAAGAGATGGAGTCTTAGTTAACATGGTTGACTGGCTGAATTTTCCATGGGACCATCTTGGGACTTCGTGTCATGCAAATAGTAAATGTCCTCATGATGTAAGCCTGAGGCAAATATATTCCAAATGAGACAAAGTCTGTTTAATAAGTAAATTAAAGCATGTTTCTTCCAATTCCCATCTTGATTTTATATGTTTATAATACCAAATAATACATCAGCTAATCATTGCAAATCCAAATGCACGAATTAAGTTTTTCACTGTACTTTCATTTATCTTCAAGATACCTCATTATGGCAAAAATAGGACTGCTTTTGTGGGAACATGTTTTGGACCAGTGTTCTAGGATCTCTGTCTTTGAATGATGCAAGCCTTGCTTTTATATCACAATGACTAATATAAACAAAATATAATGTTCAAACATAATAAAACATTTTTTTTTTGGTTTTTGTTTTTGTTGGTGGTACTGGAAATTGAACCCAGGGGCATTCTACCTCTAAGCCACACCCCTAGCCCTTTTAAAATTTTTTTGTTTGTTTGTTTTGAAACAGGGTTTAATGAGGTTGCTGAGAGTCTTGCTAAATTGCTGAGGCTGGTCTTGAACCTGTTCTTCTCCTATTTTACCCTCTCATGTAGTAGATTATAGGCATGCACCACAACGCCCAGCAATCATTGTATTTGTGTGTGTGTGTGTGTGTGTGTGTGTGTGTGTGTGTGTGTGTGGCACTGGGGAATGAACCCAGAGGCATTCTACCTCTGAGCTACACCTCCAGCCTGATTTTATTTCTTATTTGGAAACAGGGTCTCACTAAGTTGCAGAAGGCCTGAGTTTCTGAGGCTGACTTTGAACCTGCAATCCTCCTGTCTCAGCCTTCCAAGTACTGAGATTATAAGTGTGTGCCATCACACCTGGCTTATTATTGTCTTTTTTAATGAGAGAAATTTTATTCTCATCAACATATTTCTATAAGCTCATCATGCCTTTTCTTATTTCACACTTTCTGGTGCGAGGTGTTTGTTTCAAAGTTCACAATGCAGGGCTTGGAGTCACTGGTTCTGAGTCCTATGACTGGCAAACCTTCATTTTCCAAATTTTGTGAGTGTTGGGGCATTTAGTGAGAGAAAGAGGGCCAGAATCTAAAGAAATGAAAATTTGAATGAGGATGGTAGTTTCATGGAATAAGAGTATAGATGTTCACTGTATGGAACCAATCTTTATTATTGGGCACAAGAAAATATGGATGATATGTGTGTACTTACAAATGTTTCCTACCATATTTAACTCTTCTGTTACTCTTCTTCTATTACTCCAGATGTACTTAGCTTCATGGTGATTTGCTTTCTTCCTGTATTTAAATTTATGCAAAAGCTAACACTCAGTATTTTTTTAAAATATAAAAACCCTTAAAATAATATTTTCCTAATCTATTAGCCCTCTTTTTGTCTGAGGTGCATAACTTGACAGTGACATTATTTCTCTGAAAATATTCTCCCAAATTATGTTTTGGACAAAGTCCAACAAAGAGAGCAGTAACCTATTTATCTACTTTTTATATATCTTTGAATAACTGAAATATGCTAGCTTTTAGAAGCATTTTGAACAGTTCTATGAATTTGTGGCTTCTGATGTCATTTTTACACTGTTCATACTTCTAAAATGAAGGCTGCCAAGACCATAAAAATTTCAAGGTAGACAGAAGAGATACTTTAAATGATGTTGTAGGCAGAGTTCTAAGATGACCCTTAATAGCCTTATCCTTGTATAGTTCCCTTTCCCTTGACTGTGGTGGAAACGGGGCTATGATGAAATATTACTTATATTATGTTTTATGACAAAAGAAGTTTGTAGTTGGACATGGCGGCGTATGCCTGTATCCCAGTACTTGGGAGGCTGAGACAAGAGGATCTCAGGCTTGAGATCAGCTTCAGTAATTTAGCAGCTTAGCTAAGCCCTCAGCAATTTAGTGAGACCCTGTTTCCAAATGAGAAATAAAATAGGGCTGGGCCTGTAGCTCAGAGGTAGAACACCCATGGGTTCAATCCTTAGTAACCCCCCAGCACCCTAGTAGGAAGCTTATTTTGGGTGAACCCAACCTAATCATATGAACCCTTTAAAAACAGAGTTTTCTTTGGCTGTTTGAGGAAGTCATAGAAACATGTTCTGGATAGCTTAGAAGAAGGTAGATAACTAAGCTGAGAACTGCCGGTGATGGCCACATGGCAAGAATTTGAAGGTGGCCCCTACAAGAATAGTTCCTGGCTGAGAGCTAGGAGGGAAATGGGGATCTTAGTCCTATAACCAAAAGGAAATGAATTCTGCAAACAACTAATAAGTTAGGAAGAGGTCTTATGCTCCAGTTAAGAATGGAAGCTCTGAGCCAAAAACATACACTGGAATAAAGATAGCCTTTTCAACAAATGGTGTTGGCAAAACTGGTTAACTATATGCAGGAAAATGGAAATAAACCCCACTTTCTCACCCTGCATAAGAGTCAACTCAAGATAGACCAAAGACCTGGAAGTCAGGCCAGAGACCTTGCAGCTACTTGAAGAGGGCATAGGTTCAACACTTCAGCACATAGGCACAGTAAAAACTTTCTCAACAAGATGCCAAAGACACAAGCAACTCAAAGGAAGATCAAAACATGGGATTGCATTAAACTGAAGAGCTTCTGTACAGCAAAGGAAACTATCAAGAACCTCAACTGAGAGCCCACAGAGTGGAAGAAAATTTTTGCCAGCTATTCCTCCGACAGAGGACTAATATCTAGAGTATACAGAGAACTCAAGAAACTCACAGCTAAGAAAACAAATAACCCAATTAAAAAATGGGCAAATGATCTAAATAACCACTTCACAAAAGAAGAAATACAAATGACCAATAAATGTATGAGGAAATGTTCAGCATCATTAGCAATCAGAGAGATGCAAATCAAAACTACCATGAGATTTCACCTAACCCCAATCAGAATGGCAATCATTAAGAACACAAACAACAGCCGGGCATGATTGCACACGCTTGTAATCCCAGTACTTGGGAGGCTGAGACAGGAGGTTCCAGGTTCACGGCCAGTTTTAGCTACTTAGTGAGGCTCTCTACAACTTAATGAGACCCTGCTTCAAAATAAAGAATAAAAAATAGGACTAGGGGTGTAACTCGGAGGTAGAATTTCTGTGGGTTCAATCCCCAAAACAAAACAAAACAAAAACAAACAAACAAACAAAACAAACAACAATAAATGCTGGTGAGGGCATGGAGAAGTGGGAACCCTAATACATTGTTGGTGGGATTGCAACCACTTTGGAAAACAGTATGGAGGATCCTCAGATGAATGGGAATGAACCTACCATATGATCCAGCAATACCATTTCTGGGTATCTACCCAAAAGAATGGAAACCAAACTATCAGACTGATGCATGTGTATTTATGTTTATAGCTGCACAATTCACAATTGCCAAACTATGGAAGCAGCCAAGATGTCCATCGACAGATGAATGGATTATAAAACTATGGGATATGTACACAATGGAATTTTACTCAGCCATAAAGAAGAACAAAATCATATCATTTTCAGGGAAATGGATGGAATTGGAAAACATTATGTTAAGTGAGATTACTCAGCCACAAAAAGTAAAAAATTGTATGCTCTCTCTAATACACAGAAGCTAGAGAGACAGTGAGACATAAGAGGAACTCTAGATGAAGAAGGAGAAACATTAGATGAGCAAAGAAGGTGACTTAACTGAAGGTGATGGGGGAACACCCTAATGCACATGATGTACATTCACAAACATGTGAAAGTCAATCACTAAACTGAACTTGAGAAGAAGGGAGGGCAAGGGAGTTAGGCAGGAATTGGGAAAGGGTTAAATGAGAAATGTGTGCATGTATGCTTTGACCAGCTTGTACCTAACAAAGATGTATGATTACAATGCGCCAATAATAATAATAAAAAAGAATGGAAGGTCTGGCTGACACCTTGATTCCAATGTGGTAAGGCTCTGGGCACAGAATAGCACCATGCCATCCTAGATTCCAGATCTATAGAAACTATGAGATGCAAACTTGTGCTGTTTTAGGCCACTAAGTTTGTGGTCACTTTGCACGTAGCAAAAAGAAGCCAATACATATGGGAAAAGAGTGTTCAGAACTAAAAGGCAATGACAGCTCTGTTTTGATTTGCAGCAATGACACCCATCCTGATGCTCTGTGCTTGTGTGGTTCAACTCAGTCATGTCACTATTATAGGCTATATACCTACATTTTGAAACGAAGCATAAATTGCAGGGTTAGAGGGATGTTTGGAGTTTTATGTTCTATGTGTATCCTTATTGAGGTTTTATAGCACAAACCTTTCCCTTCACCTAGTTATTACATATAATTAATAAGATGGTTATCTAGGTACACAGCAAAAGCAAAGACATTCTGTATCTTTTCTTTTCCTTTTATCACACTGCTTAAATACCTTTGTTATTTAAAAATTATTTGGACATTGATAGTTCTGCAAAATACTTATTGCATCCTTTTCTTATCATATGCTTCATGAATGTTCCAACTCTTAGATGGAGAAAGTCAATATGGAATGCCTAAGATGCTTCACTGCTAACTAAACAATAATAACAAACTGAGTTGCTCTCACAATCAATAGAATTTAAGTTGTATAACATTCTATATTTGAGTCCAAAGTCAGTAACTTGCAATATAATTATGTATAAGTAGGCTGAGAATGGTAATAAATTCCATAGCCAAAGACTAGAGATCTTGGGAAAGCCTTCCAAATAGAAGATGCAAGAACTTTATGAGCAAGTCCCAGAGTTCAGTCTTCTGTCCCCCAAAAGATATATTGAAGTCCTAGCCCCCTGTATCTCAAAATGTGATCTCATGTGGAAACATTGCAAATATGCTTAGTTAAGATGAGGTTATACTGGTGTAGGTAGGCATCTAATTCAATATAACTAATATCATTATAAGAAGATGGCCAAGTGAAGACAGAGACACACAGAGGGGGCATCATGTAGAAACAGAGGATTGGAGTAATGTAGCTACAAGCATGAAGCCTCAAAGATTGCCATCAAGTCACCAGAAGCCAAGAAGATTTTCACTGAGTTAAGAGAGTCTAGCCCATCTGCATGTGGCTCTGGTGGCCTGAAGGTATTATATGTGAGAGGTCAGTTATACCACAGCACTTGGTAGCTACTACCTGCAGACTGGAAGGTGGCAAGATTATCTCTTAGAAACGTTTTCCTTAATCCTTCAGTTTCATGAGAGTGTGACCCCAGATAATAGTCTAAGGATCTACTTAAAACCTTTCGACTTAATTAGCATTGATATAACTGAATCATGAAGATTTTAATCTCATCAATGGATGAAGCTATTATAATGGTTAAAACCATTTATTGGGTGGTAATATAGGCGGATAGGGTGTGGCTAGGGAGGTATGTCATTGGGGTGTGTGACCTTGGGGACTATACATATATCCATGGATCCCCTTCTCTTGCTCTCTCTCTCTACCTCTGGTCTCCATGATGTGAAAGCAGAGTCTTTGTGCTCCTCTCTCTCTCTCTCTCTCTCTCTCTCTCTCTCTCTCTCTCTCTCTTCTCTCTCTCTGTCTCTCTCTCTCTCTTTCCCTCTCTGCTTCACGTTGGCCATGCCCTGAGCCCTACAGACTTTACTCAGCCTAACCTGGACTACACCCTCTGAAATTTCCAGAACTGTAAACAAATAAATTTTTCTTCTTCTAAGTTGTGGTGGTCAGGTATTTGGGGTCACAGCAGTAAGAATGCTGACTGAGATAGCATACATATGTATTTTACTTTGGAGGAACATCTTGAGTAACAATGTTGTCCCAAGTATAATTTGAGAAATATCAGAGCAGAATCATAGGATTTTTAGAGCTGGAATACAGATTGGTGAAATATCCCAGTCTTGAGGTTTTAAGTTATCTAGAGCCACATAAAAAATTATGGCGGAGCTGAAATTTACAACTCAGGACCTTGAAGCCCAGCAAAGCTACTGTCAACCATTTTGTGTAACTTAAAACTAGAGCTTTTAAAATTGCATAAATTTATTCTTTCAAAACAAAGGGATTGAGCTGGGGTATTCAAGCTTAAGTTAAATATAAAGCTGATGCTCTACTTTTCATTCTATTATCTGAGTAACACTTTCTAGAATTGTTAGCATTTCTTGTTTGCTCAGAACTATGCCTACTCTTCATGATGGGAAAGTGTTACCATTACATTTTGGCATCATCTGTTGAAGCACGAGGAAACATGGGACAAATGGAGACCAGGAGGTCTACACATGGGAGTGAGTAACTAGAGGAGCAGGAGGCAGCAGAAGAACTATCCAAATGAACAATGTAGGAACAGCTGAGTCAAACCTAAGCTTCGTTACACTTTCCAGTTTCTGTCCTGAATTTTGGAAATATTAGCACTCTGCAGTTCCCTTAGGAGTTTCGACTTGCCTTTTCACAGACTGGGGAGGGAGTGGCACACAGACTGCTCCATTGTCATTCCTGGGAGCTCTCGCATCTTCAGCCCTCATGCTTCGTGTGCATGCCAGCAAGCTGATATCTCCAAGAAGCTGATCTCATCTCAGGCACTTGGGGGAAAAGTACATGTCCGAGGAATGGGAAAATCTTTGTCAGATCATTCTATTGGGCAACATCGGAATGAACTATGGTAGTCTCCTGAAGTCATTTCCCATCTGTCTTATTTTCCTTACCTGATATAGTGAAACCCATTAAGTGCAATGATTAAATAGACCTTTGGAGATGTCTGGGATGTAGTCCAGGGTCTCATGGCTATCAGTCTATGCACCTTTTGAAGGACCGTTCTCAATGGACCAAAGTCTCTGAGATGGTATGCAACATTTGTGACCAAATCCATTTTTCTGGGGAAAGTTTATAGCTTCAGTAGAGTCTCAATCAAATGAGCTGCTATTCCAAGAAGGTTTAAAATCATCAATATTGCCTAACTCTACTAGTTTATGTATTTGAGGAAATGAGTCTCTGAGAAACTAAGTAGTAATATTTAGTAATAAATCATATGGTTTTCAGTGGAAGTTAAGACTAAAGTACTCTTCTAGTACTCTTCAAATTCATTATCTAGCATCTCTGAGTGACTTTTAAAGTAGTAAAAATGGTCTACTCAGCCATAAAGAAAAAAAGCAAAATTATGTCATTTATGGGAAAATGGATAGATCTAAAGAATATTATCCTAAGTGAGATTAGCCAGTCACAAAAAGTCATACATTTTCTCTTTTATGTGAAAGCTAAGAGGAAATTGGAATATAAGAGAGATTCTGGATAAAGGAGGAAAACCTCAGTGGAGTGATGGAGGGGATTTAGAGGAGGGAAGTGAATGGGGGGGGGAGACTCGAGGGTAATACTTCAGCTGAAGTATTCATATATGAAAAATTATCAATGTCAATATAAATATTGTGTGTAGGGAAAGTGGGGTGGGATTCAGAGGGAAACATACCAAGTGCTGTGTGCATGTATGTTCCTCTCATTTGGAACTTCATTATGATATGTGATTATAATGCAACAATAAAAGTATATTTTAAGAAGGAAGAAAAATATAAATATATTTGATATAAATATATTCTATATTTCAGTTTTCAAATTTTGAAGAGAATCTGTATTCCATATGGGGTTAAGTATCCCAAGATGAGGTTCTTAATCATTGTTTGTGAGAGATTCAGAAGCAAGAAAGTAGAACTCCTCTTTCTGCTATGTGATTGTGCATAATTTCCTTCTATCTTTCTACTTTTCCCATATAAATAACAATAATGAGGAACCAAAATTGCAGAGAAGTCTTACTTTGCACATGGCTTAGGTTCTATATTGTTAAAGTCCAGCCAGAAAACAGTATAACCACTCTAGGATTGCCAGCAGAGGAAATTTAATAAAGGTATTGATGAGACAGGCAATGAGAGTGCAGTGAGGGGAGGATGGTGAAGCCACACAGAGGCCAGAGACAGCAGCACATTGCTCCCTCCATCGTGACAGAGGACCATGGGAAAAATAACATGTCCACATCCTAAAATTTGGGGCTTTGTGGAAGGATTTAGAACAATGGTAGGGAATGTGTAGAGGGGGCTGGAGCTGCAGATGAGACACAGGTATGCCCAATGGCACAACCAATAGCAAAGAGAGAGGGAGAGAAATGCTCTGGCTTCACCATTCCTGCTCCACAATCTTCTGCCTGTGCTATCCACTGGCCAAACCTACTGAGAGGTCAGAGGGCAAGAGACCCTGGGAACTGTAGACCTTTGAAATACAGGATATAATTGGAGACCAAGGTACAGTGGACATGACAGCAAAAAAGTAGTCACCTGGCACTCATTCTAAAGGTAGCATGGAAAGCAAGGTTGTGGAGTCAAAATTATGTTTAAAATGTCCTCAGGAAAATGCTACTCTGGATAAAAGCTCATATCCCTTATGGATTTCCATAGAACTTCTTTTTTTTTTTTTTTTTGATTGAGCAATAGATGACATATTTTGCTTTGCTCTAGGGTCATCTTGTATGAAACACATGCATATTTCAAGGCTAAAATCACTAGGCTAAGTGACATATCTTGAGAGGTTGCCCAGAAACTGAGAAGAGCAGGGGGAAAGGCAGTCTCACACCTTCCATTTCACACTTACTCAGAAAGCTCTCTCTCTCTCTCTCTCTCTCTCTCTCTCTCTCTCTCTCTCTCTCTCTCTCAACAGAATAAATAGCTAGCTATCTACAGATATAGATATGTAATGGAATGGGTAGACGAATTACCTATACTCTATAATGACTATTTTTCTCTCCTCATCTTCCTTTTTAAGTGAAGTACTGCTGTAATATTGCTCAATTCTATTGAATTCCACTATGTGCCAAGTAGTTTGCTTAGGGATAAAAATAAAAGATGAGTAAAACATGGTTTCTGAATTTAAAGGGCTTGCTTGGAAAGCGCTTTATGCAGACTACTGAAAAAAATTCAAGAAGACAAGAATGTACAAAAGTCTAGTTTATTGTGTTTGCTAGAGTAGTTTTGGGGGGGAAATTATTTTAAGAAATCCATCATTTGAAGTATGTTGATCTTTCCTGACACAGACCTAGTGATACATCAAGGAACCAAATACTATATACAAAATGATATTCAGGTAAAGACACAATTTTGGTGACTCCTTGTCCACATAAAAAATATTTTAAAGCAGTGATATAATATGCCACTAATGATTTATTTCTCATCTGTCTTGCTTGTTGTGATATGTGGTTTGCAATAAGATATATACGTATTTAATAATCATCTTTGTTCTCATCTTTTTCTGGCATACAGTTTTCTTGAAATTTCTGAAGTGATAAGTGTCTTTTGTATGATAATGAGATAGATGACTGATGAGTGAGGACTCCTGGAAGGCCCCTAAGGATGGGGATGGTTACCAAGGAAACAACCATTTGATTAGGTTGGAACTTGCAGTCCCACCCCAACACCTCTGGAGAGAGAAGAGGACCTGAAAGTTGAATTGATCACCAAGGGCCAATGAATTAGTCAATCTTGCCTATGTAATAATGTCTCCATAAAATCCCCAAAAGGACAGGGTTTAGACAGCTTTGAGGTTACTGAGCATCTGGAGGTGCTGGGAGGTGGTACATCTAGAGAGAACATGGAAACTCCAAGTCCTTTCCTGAGAAACTTTTCTTAGTCTTCTGTTCATCTAGTGGTTCATTTTTATCCTTTAAAGTATTCTTTTTAAAAATTTTATTTTTAATTGATACAAAAATCTGTATAATGAAGTAACATGTAACTTTTGATATATGTATATATTTCATAATGATTAAACTAGGTTAAGTATATGACCTCTTCAAGCTTTTATTATTTATTTATGGTGAAAATGTTCAAAATCCCTTATTCTACCTTTTTGAAATGTATAGAAAAGTAATTCTATTTATCATTACCCTATTGGAAAGTAGCACACCAGAACTTCTTGCTTCTACCTAACAGTAACTTAGTACCCATTGATCAACCTTCTCCATCCTTCCTGCCCTCCTGCTCCCCCCAGTTTCTGGCAACCACCATTCTCCTCTCCAATTCTACGAGAGAAATAATTTTACATTCCACAAATGAGTGATATCATGCAGTTCTTGTCTTTCTGTGCCTGGCTTATTTTACTCAATAAAAAGGTCCCTAGTTCCATCCATGTTGTCACAAATGATAGAATTTTATTCTGTTTTATGGCTGAATAGTATTCCATTGTGTATATGTAACACATATTCTTTATCCATTCATCACTTGGTGGACACTTAGGTTGTTTCCATTTCTTGACTATTGTGAATAGTGCTGCAATAAACATGGGAGTGCAGGTGTCTCTTCAACATTTTCATTTCCTTTGGATATATATGCCCAGTAGTGGGATATGTCTTCCTTTGAGAAACATGTATTTAGATCTATTACCAATTTTAAAATGAACTCATTATTTTTTGCTGTTGAGTTTTTAAAGTTCCTTGTATATTCTGTATACCAACTCCTTGTCAGAGGTTTAGCTTTTAAATATATTCTCCCGTTACGTTGATCATCTCTGCATTCTATTGACTATTTGCTTTGGTGTACAGAAACTTTTTAGTTTGATGTGATCCCATTTGTCTCATTTTGCTGTTGTTTTCTATGCTTTTGGAGTCTTATTTAAAAAAAAAATCCTTGCCCATTCCAAAGTCCTGAAACATTTCCCTTGTTTTCTTTTGAAAGTTTCATAGTTTCTGTATTATATTTATATATGTAATATATTTTGAGTTGATTTTTATAACTGCAGAAATATAGGGGTCTAGTTTAATTCTTCTGCATGTGGATATCCAATTTCATTATCATCATTTATTGAAAAATCTATCCTTTCTCCAATGCATGTTCTTAGCACCCTTGTTGAAAATTACTTGGCTATAGATGCATGGATTGACTTCTAGGCAAAATATCCTTTATAGTAAATTTGCAATAGTAAGTAAATTGTTTTCCTAGGCTTTGAGGGCACTTTAACAAATGATCTTATTTAAGAAGGGGGTCATAGGAGCCTCTGATTTGTAGCCAACTTGGATAGCAGTTGTAGATAACCTGGGGACCTAGTTCATATAATTGGCATCTGAAATGGAGAAGGCAGTTAGAAAAGCCAGGTTCTATTTTCTGTTCTGTATTTGTCTAGCTGTTTGACCTTGGGCTAGGCATATAATCTGCTAGATCCTTTTTTTATTATATGAAATGGCAATAATAGTACCTACTGTGCAGAGTTGGAAGGAATCAAAATAACTACTAGAAAACATCGGACAAGAAAGATATGCTTAATAAATACTAGCTATTATTGTGGGCTTATAGTTTCCTCATATTGGTTTTTTTAGACTTTGATGTGGAAGTATTCATTACTTCTCAAAGGGGTTTGCTAGCCAAAATCCAACTCAAGCAATGCACTTTCCTCCAGGAGAGTCTTTCTGCTGTAGCTGGAGAGTTTTGTGGATTTGGTAGTATCCTGTCAGGCATTTCAAGGCAGGGTTGCATTTTTACTCACTGAATCACTAGTAGATTTGTACTAATTGCACATTTTCTAAAAAAGGTTCATGTATTTATCAAAGTAAAACGAATGCTTCTTTTTTATTTTTATTTTTATTCATATATTGTAAGCATACATCTTTGTTAGGTACTAATTGATAACGATATATGTGCTCACAATTCTCATTTGACCCCTTCCCCAAATTCCCACCCCACTCCCTCGCCCTCCCTCCCTCTCAAGTTCAGTTTAGTGAGTAACCTTGGTATACATTAGTGTGCGCCCCCTCTCCACCCCCCGTCCAACCCCTTCAGTTAAATCAACTTCTTTGCTTTTGAGGGTCTCTCCTTTTTCATCTGGAGACCCTCTTATGCCCCATCATCTCCCTAGCATCCGCATATTAGGGAGAACATATGCTTCTTTACTCTTTGTGACTGGCTAATCTCACTTAACATAATGTTTTCCAGTTGCATCCATTTCCCTGCAAATAACATGATTTTGTTCCTCTTTATAGCTGAGTAAAATTCCATTGTGTACATATCCCATAGTTTTGTAATCCATTCATCTGTCGATGGACATCTTGGCTGCTTCCATAGTTTGGCTATTGTGAATTGTGCAGCTATAAACATAGATACACATATGTTGGTCTGATAGTTTGGTTTCCATTCTTTTGG
>PVLC010036519.1:0-15832 GCA_004027655.1 Graphiurus murinus
CTCCTTTCTCAGCCTTCCAAGTACTGGGATTACCAGCATGCACCACCACGCCTGGCCTTCTGTATTAATTTTAGAATTAGCATGTCAGGTACTATGTAAAACCACATTTGGATTTTGAAAAGACTTGCATTCAAACCCACAGATCACTTTGGAGTAAATTATGTCTTCAAGATATCAGGCCTGCCTATTCATGAACATGGTCATGCTTTTTCTTCATCTATTGGTGACTACCATGAGTTTTCTCTTTTAACATATTAATGAATAAGTTGTAGTATCATCAGTCTCACATTCCTAAAACCAGCCCAAATTAACTATTATGAATTTTTAAGTGCATTTGCTTGTGATTTGTCTAAGATTTTTATGTTGACATTTATAAGTGACATTGGTAAGTTCTTTCTTGTACTGTCTCTTTGTGTGATTGAATGTCAAGGTTAACAAGCACTATAAGAAAAGCAAGGTGTAGTCCCTCTATTCTGGACTTAAGGAGTTAATCTAAGATTGAAACTATCTGTTCTTTAAGATGTTTAATAAAACATACCTACAAAAACTATATGGGCTGAATATTTTATCTGGAAAAATATTTCCGAGTATTGATTAAATTTCTATAAATTAAATGACCTATTCAGTTTTTCTCTTTCTGAGTCAATTTTAGTACATTGTATTTGTCTGTCCATTATCCCTTAGTTTTCAAATACTGGCATAAAGTTGATAACAGTATTTTCTTACTATTTTAAAAGTCACTGCAACATCTGTTCTTTGTGTTTGTAATTTATTCCTGTATTTCATTTTAGTTTTGGGAAGGAGCAGAAATAACTTTGTGTGTTTAATTCACCACATTTATGTGAACAAAATCACACAGAAGATACACTGTTCCTAATCTACAAGACCAGGGTGAAAACGGAACCCACCAAAGCTGGCCCCATGTGGGTTAAATGAGTTACCAAACGCCAAACGCGTAGGACAGTGACTAGCACATATAAGAACTCAACAAATGTCACAATAAAGATATGGGAAATTCAATTCCACTACAATGATGTTCTGTTTTTATTTGGTTGAAGTTTAATAATCTAAAACAGCAGTAATTGGGTTATGGGCTAGATTCTTTCAAATGTATCCACATTCCATTCAAGCCCTATAAAAATGATAAGTCTGGTTGGCAATATTCTTACTTTGAAACTCAGTCTTAAGTGTTCAGGCCCTGAGATTGTAAATTACACTTACATAAAATAAAATGCAAATCAAAGCAAGAGTTGACTATGCTATAAGCTATTCTTACCTAGAAAACAGAGGTCATACTTTTGACACTTAATATGTTCCATAAGTCTACCACAAAGTAGACAGAAACAAAAAACAAAGGCAAAACAAAATCTTGTTGGGTGTGTGTGGGGTATGAGTGAGTGAGTGAGTGAGTGTGTGTGTGTATGTGTGCGTGTGTATGTCTATGTGTGACTGAGGACTGAACCTAGGGCAATCTACCTCTGGCAGATATACCCCAGCCCTTTTTATATTTTTGTTTGGAAAGAAGGTTTTACTTTTGCTGAGAGTTTCGATACTTTGCTGAGGTTGTCCTTGAACCCGTGATTCTTTTGTCTCAGCCTCTGAGCACTGAAATTATAGGTGATGCACCATCCCTAGTGTCTGTGAGTTCCTGATAAGCAATCAATAACTAAAGAAATGGAAAAAAAAAAAGAAACTATGATGAAAACCATAAAGAAAACTCTAATAGTCTCACAAGGTTTTCCTTATCAGGTGTCTTTTATTCATGCATTAAGAAAATTCCCACTCTAAAAAGGTTTTTCTACCCTCTTTAACATATGGATCCCTAATAGGTGGAATTCTACTCCCTGCCAATTTCTGTATGTAAGTTTTACCTAAAAGCAACCACAAACTTCTGCAAACAGATACTGAACTATCTGGGGGAAAGTATACTGAGGCCTGTTATTTACTTTGAAATGCATCAAAAAATAAGATGAAAAAACGAAAAAAAGTAGTGAGGGTATAGCTCAGTGGAGAACACTTGCCTAGTATGCACGAGGTCCTAGGTTCATTCCCATACTGAGGAAGGAAAGAAAGAAGGCAGTAAGGATTGGATGGTGAATGGTATGAAGGATGGGTAGATAGAAAAATACATGATACAGCAATTACAGAAAACTATTACTGGTAAACTCTAGATGAAATTAATGTTCATTGTAAAATGATTTCTACTTTTTATAATGCTTGAGAACTTTTATAATAAGATATTTAGGAAAAATATAAACTATACTTAGCAAGTGAAAAAAAAAAACTAACATAAAAACAATTTAAAAGCCGGGCATGGTGGTACACACTTATAATCCCAGTACATGGGAGGTTGAGACCGGAGGATCAGGGTTCATAGCCAGCCTCAGCTAGTGAGGCTCTCCACAACTTAATGAGACCCTGTTTCAAAATAAAGAATAAAAAATAGGACTGGAGGTGTAACTCGGAGGTAGAGTGCCCCTGGGTTCAATCCCCAGTACTATAAAAACAAATAGACAATATAAAATTATGCATACTATATAGCAAAAGTTATTATAATACATAAAGAAATCATTCTGATTTATTAAAAAAACCATCAAAATCCTTCTAAAATAAATGGGAAAAGTATACTAACAAAATATACATAGAGTAATAGGCCGGGCGTGGTAGCGCACGCTTGTAATTCCAGCATTCGGGAGGCTGAGACTGGAGGATCCGGGTTCGAGGCCAGCCTCAACTACCTAGTGAGACCCTCCGCAACTTAGTGAGACTCGGTTTCAAAATAAAGAATAAAAAATAGGGCTGGGGGTGTAGCTCGGAGGTAGAACGCCCCTGAGTTCAATCCCTAGTACCGCAAAAAAAAAAAAAATATATATATATATATATATATATATATATATATATATAGAGAGAGAGAGAGAGAGAGAGAGAGAGAGAGAGAGAGAGAGAGAGAAACCCATGAAAAGGACTCATTTACCTCTAATCAGAGAAATTTAAATTAAAGCAGGCCTAAAACACCACTTTATACTTTCTTTTATAGCAAAATCAATAAACACATACACACACAATTCTGGCAAGGCTGCAGTGCAAGGGGCATACTCATGTACAGCTGGCAGCATTCTCTGCTCACAAGCACTGCCTGCGGGGAAGCAGGTGGGCAGTCCCTGAGGCATGATTCGTATCAGTTCTTCAACCTCGTGTCCCACGCCTTAGAATATGTACTCTACCAGTCAAAAGAAGATGAAAGATGTTCCCTGCAGTATTATCTACCAGAGGATTAATCTATGAACAACCTAAATGACTAGAGAAGAAAATGACAGCACATTGGTAATGGAAAATGGTACAAGCATTAAAAAAAATGACAATAATGGAAGCTTATAAAGAAATATGCACAGTGTTCACAACACACAATCAGAAGAAAAACTACTTATAATTGATTGTGAGGCTACAAAATAAATGAAATGTACTTTGACATCATAAAGGAACACAAGTAATTAATGAAAATTTTGTGCTACCATATGAGGGGTCTGTGGCTGATTCCTTTCCCTAAAATTTCCTTCAATTTTGCCGAAACATCTTCCAATAACAATTAAATCATGGAAACCCGTTTCTAGAGTCTACTCACAGTGCTGAGCTTGCTGCAGATGATGAGGATGCGACGCTCGTACAGCATGCTGGCGTACAGATGCAACATGTTGTTCACATCCACAGCCACAAAATATTCTGTCAGATTTCTCTAGCAGAAAGAAGAAAGCAAGGTTTGTGGCTTGTTTCATTTGTTCTTATTACAAATAGTAGCTAATAAACGCATGAGAAACAGAAAATAATCAGAAAGCACACTCGTTCTTCCTCTGTTCTATCCTTTCTTCCTGGGAGATCAGACCCCTCTCATGTATAAAATCATGAAATGTGAAGTTGCAAGAGACCTCAGACATGAGCAGTCTGAGCGACCGAATCTTTGGGTGGTGATTACTGGTAACAACGTGGTCGTGTACCACTGTGCTTGCTCTTCGGGTCAGCTCTGGAAGGTGAGCAGGGTGGGAATTCTACAATCTTACAAATGAGAAAACCAAGGTTCAGAGAGATTTGTTGAGATCAAATGGTCTCATAAGCAATGAAGACAGGACTGTTGCTCAGATCTTTGGACCTCAGACCCGAGAACCTTCCCGACATAATGTGCCATGTGTCTAAGCAAAATAAAGTACCCAGGGAACAGGTGCTTTTGGCACAGAGCCCATTTCTGCCCGGTAGATACCAGAGGCCAGGCATGGACCTCTCCTGTCACCACTGCTGGTACCCCTCCTCCACAGCGTACATTCCCTAACATGGCTTGGCTGGAGTTAAAGTAATTTCCAGGTATTTCACTCAAAAGAAAAAAAAAATTAAGACAAACAGCACCAAGTTGTGACAAAGCTGTATTTTAACTAGCTTTTTTTCTGTAACCTGGGCTTTATTTCTTAATTAGTACTATAGATTGGTACTCTTCAGATTGCAGAAAAAATGGAATGTGTTTCATTTCTACAACCCTTTTTATACCCACCTGACTTTAATAATACACATGAATATGCTAATTTCTTTGCTGTTACAGGTTTTCAATGCTGTACAATATAAGCCTCTGTAAATGAAAGGGGTTGGGAGGGAAGGAACGCTATTGCCAGGGGTTACAGTTTATAATGATTAAAGATCTATAACCCATAAATTGAAGTAAACCAGGTACATTTTACATGCAAAATAGCATAAAGTGCCTTTCAACAATATTATGGGTTGGGAATAGAATAAGCACTTATGATTTATTATTGTTTAACTGGAATACCGGGTTAACCATCAACCTTTATAAATAAAAAGCAAGTAAACTAATAGCTCCATAGACTGACTACTTTATCAAGAATCAGGTACTGTACCAGATATTTTATATGCATAACTTTATGAAATTCTCACAAAAATCCATAAGATATTGTTCTTTCCAATACAGAGCTACAGAAATTAAATTTGGAAGAGATTCAGTAACTGGTAGAGTGAGACCTGACTTCATAGTCTATCCTCTATTCTACACTGTCCCTCTTCAATCCTTTTCAACACCTACCACGATTAAGGCTTTACATATATTATTTCACTGACTCCTGAAACCACTCCTTGAACTAGGTGTTACTATACCCATTTAAAGATGAGAAAACAGAAGCACAGAGAGGCAATATAATTTGATATGGGTCACACATTAAATGGATAAGACATGATTCCGTCTTGTGAGCTTGCTTTAAACCACTCTAAAAAAGAATGCAATTGAGTGCAAGATCAAAGTATACCTAAAGAAAGGAGATTTTTTTTCTTTTAAAAATTACGGTTAGCCTATTTAATTGAATAATTCTTATTGCCAGGCAATGAGCATTTTTCCATGTTCTTTCTAATCCTCCTGGCAACCCTGAGACAGGCATTACTATGTCCACTCTATGGATGGGAAAACGGAAGCTCAGAAAGGTTAAGTTTGTTCAAAAGGCCACCCAGCTAGAAAAGGCAGAGCCAAGTTTCAAAACCAGATCTCCTAAATCCAAAACTCATACTCTAACCTCCATGCAACTTGCTTCTTAAGAAATTTGATGAAAAACAAAGCAAAGCAAACACCAAATACAGTCTGAATTAGGCAAGAAGTGCCTCCCATGCCCGGTGCACTGAGGAGCACCGAGCTGATGATGCGAAGGTGGGGTTTGTTCAGGAGACAGTGACATGGCAGAGCTCTTCTCACAAACAAAACGATGAGGTCCTCAGCTGAGCATTTCAGCAATAGCTTAACTGCTGATGAATTACATGCAATTTTCTTTTAGGAGAGGATGGAAGTAAAAAGAAAATAGAAATGAGGAGCTTAAAGAAGGCCAGAAAGCCCATTAGCACTTTTGACAGATCCAAAGATAACTCTGAAGCCACCAAAACGTGGCCTCAAGAGTCTGCCAAGAAGCTTCACGCTGGGTGGAAATATGTTACACAGCTTGCCGTCCAAATAGGGAGACACAGCGTCAGAGACAAATCCTGTGCCTTATTTTGGTGAGAGAAAAAAAAAAAAAATCACAAGAATACTTCTGTGGATGGGGAAGGAAACATTTCTGAAATAAAAACACCGCTTGACTCAGGCAAGCCCCTGACCCCAGTCAGGGTCTGAGGGACTCAGGTGCTTGTTCCAAAAGCTCTGCACAGGTATGTTAAAAATATGTAACATTTAGCCAAATTCTCTCTAAACTGTCATGTACTTTTTTTGGTATTTCTCATCCCATCTGTGCTGATTACCAAGATATTTGTGTCTAAACAGAAGCTGTCTTTCTTATCTGCTTCCTCCCCTGCCTCTTTCCTTCTGGGATGCCACCCGCTGGAGTGGAGGGACTGCCAACAGCTCCAGCCCTGGGAACCTCGCTCGGCCGAGGAGGACCCGTGGGGCAGAAGGGGCCCCAGAGCACATGCAGCTTGGGGCTTTTCTCCCGCTACTATGAAGCCAGTCGCCTGAGCCATGCCAAGCTCAGTGCTTCAGACCTGCCCCATCTTTCCCCATCCCCAGGTCTTTACTTCTGCTGCCTCCTCCTCACAGAATGCTCTTCTCTACCCTGAGGATGTCCAGACCCAGCTCCAATGTCACCTCCTCCTGGAAGGCTTCCTGGACTCCTCATTTGCCAAGTTCCTCTTTGTGTTTCTGTGGCAATTTGTCCCTATCTTATAATAAGATGGCTTTAAGTATGCTTTCCCACTAGACCCAATCCCTCTGGGTAAGATTACATACCACACCTTTTAGTAGTTTGATCAAAGAATGAATGAGCAAGTGAGGACTGCTGCCCCTGGGCTATGACATTAGCTGAGTGGACAGTAGGAGCACAGCCTGTCAGAGGGACACTTCAGGAGGAACATGGCATCTGACTTCAGAAAATCAGGCTCCGAGTTGGATGAGGTGATCAGCTACTTAGTATTGGAGAAGGGCCCACAGAAGAAGTGACACTGGGTACTGCACAGACTCAGGTAAATAGTTGGGATAAGGGTGGAGGGTAAAAGGGTGGCCTTTTGAGGTGTCTGTGGAAAATATGTGATTTGTTCATCAGGGAACTGGTGGGCCACGGGAACAATATTCTGAGGCAGACGTTCATTTCACAACCAGGTCAACTGTATTTATTTCTCCAGTGAATAGGAGAGGAGTGCAGAAGAGGCTTCTACAGCAAGTTCTTCTCAGCCAAGACTGCAGCCTGAACACATTGTGAGTTTATATTCATAAAGATACGAGGTACGCTGTGTCCTCCCAGCACTTTGCCTCCTACAACCAGGCAAGCAGCACACACTCATTCAACTCCTATGAGCCTAGTGCCGTCCTAGGAGCTGGGCAGAAATAAACTAGGGGAGAGCTTTATTTTCCGAGAGCTTAGTCTGGGAGTGGGAGGAGTATGAAACCCAGAAATCCAGGATGGGGAGCACTATAGTCAAGGCTATCCTCCAGGGATGACTGAAAAGATGCATTCTGCTGGATGGAAGCTGGGAAGACTTCACAAAAGAGAAGAAATTGGATCTGGACCTCCTAACAGAGGTTTGCTCAGTGAGTTGGTGAGAGGCACACACTAAGCAGAGGCAGGGCTGAGAAGAACTACAGGCAGGTAAGTAGAGGCAGGGGAGTGGGGCAGGGGAGCTAGGGTGAGATCCTGCGGGAGCCTAGACTTTACCCTCCATGTAGCACAGAGCTGCTGAAGGATCACGACATACACAGATGTGTGTTTCAGAAAGATCTTCCTGAGGCCCCATGGAGGATGGACAGGACAGGCAGACAGGGCATGGCCAATCATTACCTGGCTATAAACTAGAATCAGAACTTGACAATGAATTATACTTGGGGAGGGAAGGAGGAAAAGTCTCAGTGACCCCACACTTCCAGGTTACTGTGCACACACTTGCCCACACAGTTTTCAAAGTGGGAGTCCATTCATTTAATAGAAGATAACTCCTCCTAAGAAACCATCATTCCTGTCAAACATGCTGTTGCTGCCCCCTAGTCCCTGGTTGAGTTTCCAAGACCCTATTAACACAGCTAACCTAGGTAACGACCCCCTTCATTCCCTGCCAATTACTTCTGTAATTCACCTGCTAGGTAAGGAAATCTGCTTATGACTGGTTCCCATCTCTGTGCTCAGAGTCTCAGTTTCTTTAGTGTCAGTATGTTTCTAGGCTTAAGGACAGTCTTTTCCTACTCATGGAGTTTAAAAATTATCTCAGTTACATGAACAGCTGCCCACCTGGCATTTATCTCCCCCCAGCCTCATGTAAGACTGGTCAGCAGGGACACAAAACTGACTACTACCCTGACTGGACAATTCAAATCCACGACTATGGACAGAGCAACCTAGAAGGTGGGTTTCCGAAGAGGCGCACACCCAGGCAAGCTCCTTAGACTCTCAGTTTCTATTTCTCATCTCTACAAAGAAATGCTGGTGAAGGTTTCTTCACCTCTGTGGCTCCGAATCCAGACAAAGGGGAGGGGAACGGCACTAGGCAAAATCCCAGTGCCCCAGGAGAGGCCTCCTAATGGCTGCTCCTTTCTAGCTGCCCCGGCTGGCTCCTGCTGCGACAATCCAGGTGGCTGGGGACTTCAGGCTCCCTGTGATCCACGCCTGAGGTTGGGAAGCAGGCGGGGGTGGGTGGGGTTGCAACGGGTCAGGACAGGAGGGGATATAGTACAGCTTAGAGAGAAATCGTCTTAGGTTCAATACCTTAGGGAAATGAGATAATCCTCAAACCAAAGAACCGACTCTAAGCTGCGTACTCCTTGGAGCCTTGGAAGCAGATGCTAGTCCGTCCCACTGTCTGTCATTTTATTAGTCTTTGTGACTCTACTTCATCCATGGTACAGAGAATAAATATGAAGCTGGGTCTGGAGGAGGCTTCCTAGGCCAGAGGCTTGGTTTTGCCAGCAAGTCTGAAATAAGTCTTGCCAAATTATTTTAACATAGGTTTTATTGTTGTTGTTGTTGTTGTTTTTAAAGAGATGGGGTATTACTATGTTCCCCTGACTGGCCCTAAACTCCTGGCACTCGAGAGATCCTCTCACCTCAGATTCCTGCATGGCTGGGACTACAGGCATGCACTTCTGTGCCTGGCTTTAATAATGTAAACATTTTAAGACCCTCAACTGATTTTTATTTTAAAAGAAAAATTTTGATTACCTTAGTGTGTGGGATTCTTACAAGGGAATTATAAACTGGGCAAAGTAGCACATGCCTGTAAAACCAGTACTTAGGAGGCTGAGACAGGAGGACTGTAGATTTGAGAATAGCCTCAATAACTTATCAAGACCCTCAACAACTTAGTGAGACCTTATTTCAAAATAAAAAGATAAAAAGGGCTCAGGGTGTGGCTTGGAGATTGAATCCTGGGTTCAATCTCCAGAGCCTAAAAGGGGGGGATTATAAATTTGAATTTTAAAATAATCTTCCTGAGAAAGAATCCCACAAACTCACATAAGCAAGCAATTCAGAGAAGTATATTACAGGAAAGAAAGCAGAGCTAATCAGAGGTCAGCTTTTATCCCTGTGTGAATGGAAAAAGCATTAGAATAAACAATTACCTGACAGCTCTTAAGAGCGACAATGGACTCCTCTATAATCTCAGCACTTGATAGCAGGTCTTCTACCACTATCTCAACTTTGTTTATTTTTAAAGTCATGATGACTTCATAAATCTTTTCTATATCATGGTGCATCTTTTGACAAAGTGGAGTCTGGGCAATGTCATATGTAACTGTCCATTCTAAATGCTTTCCTCGCATCATTAACCACTTGGTATGACACTGACCAGATAATTAAGACAGGTTTGTTTAATATTCCAAATGTAAGACTATATGATTATCCATTAGTCAAAAATAAACTTCAAAACCTGGGTGCTACCAAATCCCTTATAAAGTCAGTTTACAACATAATTATTACTATATATCTGTTCATGATCTGTGACTATTTTAATGCAGGTCAACTATTTAAAATTCATAAAGATTTATGCTCATTTAATTATTGACTGCATAAAACTCACTCCTACATGTGTTACCCTGATAGAGAAAACACTCAAGAGCAATTACACAATGATAGTTTTTCAATGAAAAGGAAGGAAATATTTTCACAAAAAGTTGTAGAAATAATGAGAATTAACTTCGACAGGGATCTGAAAGTGAAAAGAATTAATTTTCCACGTTTGCTTTTCATTAATGTCTTGCAGACAAATTGGCCCAAAAGCCAACTAGAAAGAACTGTTCTTTCTCTGTCTCCAGGGGATGGCTGCATTGTCCATTCATTCATTCAATCGGTCATTAGTTCCTTATATTTACATTTTGAACAACTGCAGTGTTCTAGGTACAATGCTAATTATGAGGATGCGGTGGTGAAAGAAATCACTGATTCCTGCCGTTATGGAAGGAGAGAGGAGATTAACTAAATAGCCACACAATTAAGTATATAACTTACAGTTACGGTGAATGATTTCTTAGGTGGCTACAGGACACCAAGGAGCCAGAGGGACTAGACTTAGAACTAAGTCCGTGCTTAGATCAGACTGACCCAGGGTGAAACTCCACTTTAGCATTTACTGGTTGAGCACGTTGCTTCATGTCTCTGGACTTCACTTCCTTTCATAAGCACACCATAAGGCTGTCCTAAAGATTCTAGGATGAAACACACAGTGCCTGATCTGATCCACAGCGGGCACTCAGTAGACACCAGGTCCTTCCTCTCTTTCTTACATTAACCCTTTTATAACCTTGTCCAGAAGAAAATAGTTATCTGGTGACAGAATATTATTAAGTTCCATACCCCAAAGTCCACATATCTTATCTGTTGCTTATTTTCTTAGGTTTGGCATGTCCTTTTGATAAGATAATAAATGCTTACAGAGCACCTCTTATATAAAAGGCACTGGAGCTGAAGACTCTGTTCACCATACAAATTGCACACTTCAGAAATTCTAGTGTCCTGGGGACCTGCTAAGTGCGTTTTGTGGCTCTGTGAAATGTATACCCCATGAAAGGGAAAGTATTGGTCTTCACAACCAGGAATGTCAGCAAACACCTAGAAAAGACAAGCCCCAGGAGTCATGTTCCCCAGCCCTTCCCCACACTCAGCTCTCCAGAGAGGTCAGGCTAGGAAAAGAGAAACAGAAAAGGACTATTGAAAGCAGCATCTCTGCTGCACCAGGTGCTGTCCCTGGAACTTTACATTTAATACTTCATTTGCTCCCCACATTTTCCTCTATTAGGTAAGGACATGAGGCTCCAAAAGGATAAGTAGGTAGCCCAAGGCCTTAGACTGGTGAAGCTCTGTGTCTGGCTGTCTCCAAAACTCATATTCTTTCCACGACAGCAGACTATATCGTATTAACAACCCCATGGTTATTGCTTGTTTCAATTTGCAATGCAGCAATTTAGTCATTTTAAATTAATCCTTGAAAAATCACCAAGAGATTAAAATGCAAATTTCAACATGGCTAGAGCTCAACAGTGATTCTATGTCAAAAATCACACAAATTGGTCTTACAAAAGTTCAGATTCTCCTTAGAGGAAAAGCTTTCCTGCTTGGTTTTTTATTTCAGATATAAAAAAAAAAATCACTTTTCTTTTTTTTCCTCATGAATATCACAAGTCAACTCTAGGGGGGCAGGCGGGTACAATGGAAACAAAACCTTCCAAACCTGGGTTGCTGCACCCTGCTGACAGCAGACCTTGGGCCAGCAACCCAGGTCTGTGAGCTCCCGGGTCTGTGTGTGTAAAATAGGACTCACGTCCACCTCTCGCAGCAGAGTAGCTGTAGGGATTATAATGGAATGGTGTATGTTAGGAGTCTGGCAGATTGGTATTACTATTCTGCTTAGAAACAAACAAGGCTACCCTTTTACTGGTTTGCAAAGGAGGATTTAGAAGACAATAGGTCATACACAGGGAATTGGTTCATTAGTGGCAAAACCAGCAGAAGGAATGTAAATTTTTAAAATGGTGGGGGCAGGGGAGGTGCATAGAGTGCAAATACAAATTGGAGGTGGGACTATGAAGAAGATGGTTTTAAAAAATAAAAAATGATTTCTAACTGCAATAATTATGATTTCAAAAATCAAGCAATTATCAGAACTTTCAGGTACCTTATAATCAAGTTCTGAAGGAAGTATTGGTTCTTAAAATTAAGAAAAAATAAGAAAGATGAGCCTAACCTGGGCAATAATTCTTATCATAACATTATTTGTCATAGAAGAACACTGGAAGCTAGAAGCTATCTAAATGTCTATTAGTAGAAAAAGCACAGTTAAAACATAGTAATGTATGGTGGATAAAACATACATTTTTCTTTTCTCTCTTCTGATACCACTCTCCCAGAAAAAGTCACAGGAAAAGAATGTTAAAAGGCACGAATCCCAAAGAACAGGATAAGAGACAATAATGGAAGAGAGATGTCACATTTTTAGAGGTCAAAAAGCAGATGTTACTAAAGAAATGTTTCTCAACCTGGGGTCATTTGTCCCCCAGGGGATATTTGGCAATGCCTGGCCACATTAGGGTTGTCACAACTGCAGGGCAGGGTGGAGGGGAGTGCTACCTTCCTACAATGAGTAGAGCCCATGGAGTTGCTAAACATGCCACAATGTATACAACAGTTGTGTGGGCACAAGAAAGGACTTCACTCCACTTGACAGGAGTGCTGACTGAAGTTGAGAAGGACAACTGGACACTAAGGCTGAGGTGGGTGCACAGAGCAGTAAGCGTCAAGCTCACACCACAAAAAGGTGCAGAAAGTGGAGATGCTCAGAATGGCGGAAGGAGAGGTGAAGGGTGTAGAAGAAAACAGGAGTAATTCAATCCCAGGACTCTCCTCTAAGCTCCCTCAGCTGGTCAGCTGGCCAGCCTCCTGCACTCTTCAGGGGTGTTTACTATTTAGAGGACCTGAACCAGAAAGGCCTGGGATGCCAGGTACAGCTGAGGATGAGCGATAAAGCATTAAACAAAAAAGGAGGATCAGATGAAGGTAACCATACTAAATGTTGATATCTCATAATGCACCACTCCCATCAGCTTCCTGAACACTAGCAATAACCTACCTACCCCCTCTCACTCCCCCACCCCCACAGGAGAAAACTGACCAGTCAAAAAGAAGAGTTTCTAGGCAGGCATGGCAGCACACACTTGTAATCCCAGTACTTGGGAGGCTGAGACGGAGGATCACAGGTTTGAAGCCAGCCTCAGCAAGTTAGTGAGGCTCTCAGCAACTTAGTGAGACCCTGTTTCCAAATAAAATATAGTATGTCTGGGGGTATAGCCTGGAGGTAGAAGGCCCCTGGGTTTCATTCCCAGTACCCGTCCCACACACATACATACACACACAGAAGAGTTGCTGATTCTGATTTCTGAGAGTCCACCTGCTCCAAATAGTCACACCAATTCCAGGCTTCAAAAATAACGATCCATTCCCTATAATAAAGCTAGGTACTGGGTACCAAGCTCTCCTCAGGAGCACAGAGCTTCTGGTTGGCTGTTTAGTGTTTCACTTTTAGGCATGATTGACTATCCATTTGAGAAAAGCCTCTACAATAAGAGACATAGAAGACAAGGACGCCAGGGGCAGTGAGTAAGAAAATACAGAAGCCAACTTAGTGAGACTCGGTTTCAAAAATAAAGAATAAAAAATAGGGCTGGGGGTGTAGCTCAGAGGTAGAATGCCCCTGAGTTCAATCCCCAGTACCGCAAAAAAAAAAAAAAAAAAGAAAATACAGAAGCTTGGGCATGGTGGCATATGCTTGCAGTCCCAGCACTGGAAGGCCAAGGCGGGAGGATCACTTGAGCCCATGGATTTGAGACCAGCATAGGCAATATAATGGACCCTGTTTCTTGAATGAATGAAAGAAAGAAAGAAAGAAAGAAAGAAAGAAAGAAAGAAAGAAAGAAGGAAGGAAGGAAGGAAGGAAGGAAGGAAGGAAGGAAGGAAGGAAGGAAAGGGAAGGGAAGGAGAAGAGCAATTTGTAAGATTGGTGAGATAAGTTATTTGTGGATGTGTGTTTCTGGGGAGGGTGATCACAGGTGGTAAAAAATCTAAACTCTCATCTTTCATAAGGAAATCAATAGGTATTACATGAAACAGGAAAATCATTTAGATACAGCAATAAGAACACATTAAAATATGAAGAGAAATACTACAGTTCTTAGTACTTTAATTGACTGCCTCTGGGGTGTCAGAAGTATGAAGAACTTGGAAATTACTGACTTTCATCAACTACTATGTGGTACTATATGATTTTTTAAGCCATTAGCATATATTACTTTCATAAAAATAAAAATATTATTAGGGTTGGGGGTATAACTGAGTGATAGAGCACTTGTCTAGCATGTATGAAGCCCTCAGTTCAAGCATCAATACCACATACACAAAAAAATTACTAAAAAGGATGAAGTAAAGAGATATGAACAATTTTGTAGAATTTATTAAACAAAAAAGTGAGTGCTAAACAATATGAACAGCATCACATTTATGTTTTCACAATGTTTACAATACACATAGGCACTCACATATGTAACATTGCAAATTCATAGGGAAAGTTCTGGAAGGACACTCATTCTCTGGAGGGAGAACGGGACCTGGGGAGGAGAAGGGTGGTGGTAGTGGAAGCTTTTCATTTTTAAAATATGCACTGCTATATACATTTTTCATAATCAGGATTTTTATAAAGATTCTAATGATACGGGTAAATGTTTACAATATCAGTGTATTACAAGAAAAGGCGGCTATAAAGGGATATATTTGGTATGGTCCCCAGCATGTATTTTAAAAATAAAGCTTCTAAACTTTTAAAATTTTTGTTTATTTTTATTTTATTTGTGGTACTGAGGATTGAACCCAGAGAGGCATTCTACCTTCGAGCTATACCCCCAGCCCTATTTTTATTTTTAAAAAGGGTCTCCCTAGGTTGATGGGAGTCTCATTACTTGCTGAGACTGTCCTTTAAACCTACTGTGATCCTCCTGTCTCAGTTCCCCAAGTACTGGGATTACAGGTTTGCACCACCATGCCTGGCTCTAAACTTTTTTTTTTTTTTTTTTGCGGTACTGGAGGTTGAACCCAGGGGCATTCTACCTCTGAGCTATACCCCCAGTCTATTTTTTTTTTTTTTATTCTTTATTTTGAAACAGGGTCTCACTAAGTTGCAAAGGGCCTCACTAAGTAGCTGAGGCTGGCCACGAACCCAGATCATCTAGTCTCAGCTTCCCAAGTACTGAGATTACAAGTGTGCGCCACCATGCCTGATTTTTTTTTTTTTTTTTTTTTTTAATAAAAAGAACCTGTTTGTCTCTAACAAAATGTTATCCAACTCCAATTTAAGCAGTGGAAATTAACTTGCTCTAAATAAAATAGAGGAAGGAATCTAGTCTTCTTGCCAGTCAGCCACTTGTCTCCCTCAGTCTTCCAGGGGTTTCAAAGCCTCTTTAGGGTTCCAGGCAGTGCAATTTGAAAACTATGACTTTCATAAACAGGAAGGCAGAACTCAGAAGATGACATTCTCAGAGATGTAAAGTTCTGAGTGTTTTTCTTTTACTTTTGTATGATACACATACACACCATACCTTTTCTACAAACCAGAACAATTTAAGTAATAATTATCAATTCCTTGAATGGGCCCATATAGCCACCTAACCCAGATATATTTACAGGGGCAAGAGTGGAGTTAACAATAGAGTTTTATTAACTTTTCCAAGTTGCTATCCTGTATTCATATTAGTTACATCTTAGGCTAACTTTAGTCATTTATATTTTTCTAGAAAGTTTTATTTTTTTGTGGCACTAGGGATGGAACCCAGGGGCATTCT
>PVLC010036520.1:0-15756 GCA_004027655.1 Graphiurus murinus
ACACACACACACACACACACACACACACACACACACACACACCTTGAGGCTGGATAATTTGTAAGGGAAAGAGGTTTCTTTAGCTCACAGTTTTAGAGGCTGAAAGTGCAAGCTCAGGCAGCTCTATCAGTTTAGCCTCTGGTGAGGGTCCCCTTGGCTACATCACAACTAGCAAAGAAATGGAAAGGGAAAAGAGCCCTGTGCAAAGGGAGTCACATGGTAATACAGGAAGCTAGAGGCTTGCTCTTTCATAATAACTTGCTCTTTTGGGAAGTAACTGGGGTTCTGTGAGAACTACATAATCACTTCCAAGGGCAGTGCCCCCATGATCTAATTATCTTGCACTAAGCCTTGTGTTTCAAAGGTTCCACCACCTCTCATCATCACACTGGGGACCAACCTTCCAGCAAGAAACTTTTGGGGGATACTCTCAAACCATATTCAAAGCACAGCACCCACCAAATCCTCCCCTGGATTGAGCCATTACTGAATCAGCCTCTTAGTAAAGGGCAGGATCTGGTAATGATAAAACAAGGAGAGTGTTGAGTTCAGAGAACTTAACAAAGCCCATCATCAGCCCCTCTAGCAATGGGTCTCAAATTCTAGTCCTGGCTTTCTATTCTTCTTTTTCTGGATTTCTTTGACCTGTTTGGCTCATTTTCATGTAGGAAAATTTTGCTTTTACATCCTCCTGCAGAGGTGGATGGTTTTCTTCACTTCCTCCTCAATTTAAAAACAAAAAACCATGAGGACAGTTGGGGTAGGTAATCAACTGGCATGAAAATAAATTTTCATGGCAGCTAATTCACATCATTACTGACTCCTTCTTCAGCCTCCAACCTCCTGAGCCTTCACAGACTGAAAGGACTGGGCAACTACAAAGTCCCTGAAAGACCCATATATGTCAACATGAAATGAATTTTTTTTTCAGCTCACATAAGACATTTAGGACACAAAGCAAACATACAGGCATATCCTGCTCTGTTAGCGAGGTAGACAGATGGCAAGGGGTTCATACTCAGAGAGAAATATACCCAAACAAGTTTCCTCATTAAGATGAGATCATTCACAATCTCATGTGTGCTATTCCCAGCCAGAACATCTTGATCTGTCTTATAAGCTGCTACTTTGTATGTAAGTCTGCTTTCTAAATACTATGCAGTTAAAAATACAAATATGACCATAATCATATTTGAAGTTTGGGAGGAAATGCTTTGATTACTACATCCTTAAAAGGCCTTAAGACATAAGCAAAATTGACAGGAAACTGTTGTCCTCTGTTGGCTAATCTCATATTGTGCATAGATTAAATCCACAGAGTTAGAGTTGGTGCATGTTTGTAATCCCAGTACTTGGGAAGCTGAGAAAGGAGGATCACAGGTTCAAAGCCAGCCTCAGCTACTTAGTGAAGCCCTCTGCAACTAAGTGAGAACCTGTTTCAAAATAAAGAATAAAAAATAGGACTGGGGATATATCTCAGAGGTAGAATGCCACTGAGTTCAACCCCTTGTACTGAAAAAAAAAAAAAAATTTCGAAGTACATTTTTATGTCAGGTAGTTGTATTGCACCTGAAAAATCTTGGTACTCTTGTCCATCCCAGAAGCCACAGTGTTTGTATTGACTCAAAGTGAACAGGGCCAGCAGCTACACCAAACACCTGAGCATGCGCAGTAATGAGCTGGAGCAGCTTGCACAAGTCAGCAGTTCATCAAAGTCCACCAGGACCCCCACAGCTGGGCCTTTCTTCTTAATGTAGTTGTCACCTAACAAAACAGTGGTTATTTTCATTTGTTCTCTTGCTTTGATTTTAGGTTTTGGGTTTTGTTTTTCTTCTGATTGCACACAGCAAGACATAGGCTCCATGAACCAGTTCCACCTCCCGCCACAACCCAGTTCATTTTCCTAGCAAGCTTCTACTTGTCCCATATCCCAGTAACACTGTAAGGCTGACAATTCTGGGTTTCATGATATTAATGTCATTCTTTATGTACTATTTGCACATTTAATTTGTGTGTGTGTGTGTGTGTGTGTGTGTGTGTGTGTGTGTGTGTGTGGTACTGGGGATTGAGCCCAGGGCATTCTACCTCTGAGCTACACCCCCAGTCCTATTTTTTTATTCTTTATTATTCTCTAATGAGTTGCGGGGAGCCTCATTAAGTAGCCTCAAACCCAGATCCTCCAGTTTCAGCCTCCCAAGTACTGGAATTACAAGCATGCGTCACCACACCCAGCTTGCACATTTAATAATTTTTTTGAAACTACATTTTTAATGAAGGATGTAGGTGAATGGTTAGAAACAGGGAGCTTAAGCTTGAGAAAAGAAAAAATATTAATGTAAAAGACTACAACATCACTTAGACCTAAGACCATAACAGGGATTGTCATGAGACTCCCATGATGAACTAGACAGGAAGAAGGTGCAGTACCGCCCTACCTCAACAGGAAATCATTGGCAAGCAGCAACAGCCAATCTAAACAGCAAAAAGTGTTCTTGTTTAAAATATGAATTTATTAGAGTGGAGATGGAAACGAGCCTCAACCTCCTTGACTCTTTTGAAAGATATTCTCATGGCTGGGCACCGGTAGTGCACACCAGTTATCTCAGTACTTGGGAAGCTCAGACAGGAGGATCACAGGTTCGAGGCCAGTTTCATAACTAAGTGAGACCCTCAGCAATTTAGAAAGACCCTGCCTCAAAATAAAAAAATGAAAAAAAAAAAAAAGGCCGGAGGTGTAGCTCAGAAGTAGAATGCCTGTGGATTTGATCCCCAGTAAAAAAAAAAAAAAAAAAAGATATTCTCAGACATTACATTAAAAAACATATTGGCTTTCAGTTACTCATATTTTGAAGGAAAACCTCTGTATTTTTTTTCTGTTAAAAAGATAAGTTTTGTGATACATATACATTATGGAATATTATTCACCTTTTAGAAGGAAGTACTGCCATTCATGACATGTCTCCATGGGTGAACCTAGAGGACATTCAGTTAAATAATATAAACACAAATTAAAATACTACATGATTTTACTTATCTGTAGAAATCTAAAAAAAAAAGTTTAATACATAGAAACAGTGAATAAAATAGTAGTTCCCAAGCTGGGCATGGTGGCTCATGCCTGTAATCCCAGTACTTGAGAGGCTGAAATAGGAGGATCGTAGGTTTGAGTTCAGCCTCAGTCTCTTAGTGAGACTGTTTCAAAATAAAAAGGGCTAAGTGTGTATATCAAGAGGTAGAACACCCCTGGGTTCAATTCCTAGTACCACCAAAAAGAAAAAAAAGGAAGGAAGGAGAAAGGTAAGAAAAGAAGAAAAAAATGAAATTAGAAGCTGTAGGCCAAAAGGTACAAACTTGCAGTTATGTAAGCTAAGTTTAGAGATATAATGTACAGTAGGATTGTAGTTAATAAAATTGTACTATATATTGAAATTTTCCCTAAAAGAGTGGATTTTAGGTGCTCTTACAATAAAATAAAAAGAAATAACTATGGAGGTGATCTTATGTCAGTTTGCTTCTCTATAGCAACCACTTCCCTATGTATTGGTCTATCAAAACATGTCATACATCTTAAATATATACAATTAAAATAAACTTTAATAAAAGAAGATAGGTTTTAATAGAGAGCAGTACAATGAATCACTCTCCATCCTCTTCCTGAGTGACAGGGCAAACTACTTGACCCCTTCCTTAAAGCCTCCATTTTATCATCTTTAAAGTGAAGGTAATAGTAGTACCCACCTCTTAAGGATGTTGAAAAGTTAAAAAGACTGAAAGTTGCAGAGCATGGTGGCGTACACCTATAAACCCAGTACTTGGAGGCAGAAACAGGAAGATTGCAGGTTCAAAGACAGCTTCAGCAAGTAGTGAGATTCTCATTAACCTAGTGAGACCGTGTTTCAAACTAAAAATAAAATAGGGCTGGGGATGTAGCTCAGAGATAGAATGCCCCTGGATTCAATCCCCGGTGCCACAAAAAAAAAAAAGACTAAAGTCTTAGAAAGAACTTAAAAGAGTGTAAGTTCAGTAAACATCAGTCAATAGAAATAGTAGCTGAAGCAGGGGCAGCAATAATAACAATAAAAGCATTAGACCAGGTGCACTAGTGCACAGCTGTAATCCCAGTACTTGAGAAGCTGAGATAGGAGGATTGCAGGTTGGAGGCCAGTCTCAACAACTTAGATCCTCAGCAACTTAGAGAGACCCTGTTTTAAATTTTAAAATAAAAAAGGGCTTAAAGATAGAATGCCCCTGGGTTCAATCTCCAATACCACAACACACACACACACACACACACACACACACACATATACACACACACACTAGGAGTAGCAGCAGGGCTAGTGGTGGTAATAGTGGTACTTGTTATAGCCAATAGTAGCAGAAGCAGCAGCAAAGCTCTGTGCTGTAACTGTGGCCGAATTTGCCCAAAGTCAAGAAACAGTCAAATTGTACACAGTATCTTCATCTAGCACTCACTGTGCTTGCCTCTAACTTGGATGAAAAATGTAGATGGTATTGATGCCATGATGCATATTTATAGGTTAGCCCAAGAAAGGTCAGGGGCCTAATTTCTCTAACTAATAAATATATCAAGCTTAGTAACAATGCCAGGGAGTATGCATTCTGAGGGGCAGTCTGCTTTCTCGGGGTCCTGAAAACAACCTCGCCTGCTAAGAACACTGCATTAGCCTTGCAGTCCAGCTGAGCCAGGTTTCGGCTGGGCCACCAAAAGAAGAAAGGAAAAGGAGTCTGCAAGGCCATTGGATTTGTTTCCCATCACCTGGCTACAATTTTGAACTTAACATTTAATTCATTTTCTTTGTGGAGGAAATGAATGGTCACACAGTTGTTGTTTTTTAACCCCATAATAAAGCCTACAAAGTTGGCTTGCAAAACTGTATTTTTACCACCTACTAGTGGGACTGAAATTTGAAAGCTAGATGAAGAAAACTGGTTATGACAACTAGGAATCATATGAGGCTTTCAGTTCTTTTACATATGTTATTCATATGTAAGTTATAATGAACTATGTTTTCAGTGCAGTGAATATATTTTAAAATATCCTCAGCTAAGTGTCTTTACTGAAAATATATTTCCCTACATAAGAGACTGACCAGCGGGCTGGGGGCTCAGAGGTAGAGTGCTTGCATAGCATGTATGAGGCCCTGGGCTTGATCCCCAGCACTGGAAGAAAAAGAGAGCGAGCAAGAGACTGACCACCAGTTAACTCACAGACTATTGTCTGTCATGTGACACGAGCCATCTCACCTCTCAATAAGATGAGTTTGTTGAAATATCTAGATCCTTGGCAAAGCTCAAAGGCAGTGAAGAAATGTTCTCATGAAATTCCGTAGATGAGTGTGGTTTCTGCGAAGATGGTGGCACTAAGAAAGAAGCTACCTGCATGCCTGCTGGTCTGCGGATCCTGCTCCCTTTGCTCAGTTTGACTTCATTCTCAGGAATCATTAAACTTAATGGGATAGCATCTTGTCTAATAGCGTTAAGAAGTCTGGGAGATATTTTTCTCTGAGGCATCTGGTGGGGATGGCTCTAGAGACAACCCCTAGACTCTCCAAGGAATGAGTTCACTCCTCCTGCTACTAGGAGTACTGTACTTCACTGAAAGTGTTTGGGGAGCATTATCTTAGAGTCCAATTTCCTCTCACTGTCAACAACCAGTTGGCAACAGGCACACCTGTTCTACCTTCTATACATTCCTCAAGGAACTGGTCCTCCTCAACGCCCTTGGCTCATCACTCACTGTTGCCATCACTTAGGACTCCAGTGAGTACAGTGACTTCCTCCTTATCTGGACTTCCTGCCCATAGTCAGGGTACTGCTAAGTGGTAGAACAAATAAACCTCCCAGCTACTGTGGCTTAAGAATAGAAGTTTATTCTGGAGTTTCCGTCCAGTGGCAGCCTTTCTCACAGTGATTCTAGACACAAGCTCTTTTATTCCTATGATTCTGCATACTGTTTGGCAGAAAGTAGTTTTCGTTTTTGATTTTTTTCTGTAAAGGGTCAAATAGTGAATATGTTAGGCTTGCTGGGCCAGGTGGTCCAAGTCACAACTGTTCAACTGTGCCATTACAGCATAAAGGAAGCCACATTTGCACCCAAACTTGAGTGGCTGTGTTTCAACACAACTGCAGAATTGAATACTGAATTCATCTCATTTTCACTTACCATAAAAAAAAAATCCTTGTTTGGATATTTCCCCCAAACATTTACAAATGTAAAAACTGTTCTTAGTTTAAGGGTCATACAAAACTGGTGGTAGGTTAGATTTGGCCTGTGGACCACAGTTTGGTGACTCCTTTATCAGAGTAAAAAGCAAATCAAATGTTGAAGATTGCAATCGGATGACTTCAGCTACAAAGAGTTGCATTGTTTTGTTGTAGCAGCCAGACATAAAGTGTTGGCCTCTTTGCTTTTTCCACAGGCTCTGGAAATATGGTGGCATCACATCCCATTGCTGCCAGCACGCCAGAAGGGAGCAATTATGGAACAATAGGTATTTCCCAAGATGAGCCCGTTGGTGGAACTACTTCCCGATTCTCCAGAGATGAGCATACAAAGGGCCCTCCAGCCACTAATAACTGTGATAATGGGCAAGCCAGTCACCCTACAGAAGTATCTCTTATTTATAAGATGAATTAGGTAGATAATCTGGAAGGCTCTTTCCTGTTCTCACTTTCCAAGGTTCCATTGTACTGTTTCTTGGATCTGCTAGCCACACTTACCATCAACTCCCAAGGCCACTGGGGACTTCTTCATGCCCAGCCTGAGTCTAGGGCACAAAGGATGTGTGCCAGCAACCTGAACTCAATTGACCAGCTCTTTCATCCTCAGGTTTCAGTGGAGTAAGGGCGGCCAGAAGACTAAGGCAGTGCTGCAGGTGAACATGGCTGTAGCCCAACAGCTTCACTTTGGCTGACTTCACAGCTGAGCCTGCGCACTGCCAGCCAGTCATTCCCATGGCAAGCCCAGTATTCATTAAGCAGTCTGAAAGGAACAGAATTCCGGTACCCGCCTCACTGGGGCAGGAGCACACTGAGTAGCCCACGCCTTCCAAGATGCTTGTGGGCCTGTGGATGGTGCACCTTAAAATGCCCACGTAGAGGGACTGACAAGCCTATGTCCCTACCCTATTGTTCTGTAATGTTGAGCGTGTGGGCTCAGTATAGGCTACTTTATTTTTAGTTCTGTAAGAACAGGATTTTTAAAACCATCTGAACAGAAGTAATAAAGCGGAAGGTAGGCTCAGCTCATGTGCTCAAGCTGCGCAAATCCATCTGCTCTGAGAAACATTCATGGGAACAGAAGAAGCCTTCTTCCTGAGAATGTTGTTCTTACGTAATCATAGATGTGATGTGGCATGTGGGTGATTTCTGTGTATAAATACTTTATCCCTGAGAAATGTATAGCTGCCGAGTACGCTCGAGCTTGCACATCTATGTGATAGATGCTAAACATAACTATATGCATGCGTATGTTTCTGTATTTGTGTGCAGATTTTAAAATATAAAACATGAAATAAAAGCACAGTGTTATTTTTGCACTCAACTTGTTAACAGAGCAGATGCCCTTATATTCTATGTGTTCAGCACCAGAGGTAGATAAGTTAAATAGGAGAAAAAAATCAAAGTCCTTTAGGAAGGTATGAGCAAAAGAGCACATCTGATAGATGAGGAGTTCGTCTTGACCAACAGGTTATTTTCTAGAATGAGTCAGCACTGTGCTTTTGCAGAGGAATGGGCTCTGTAGGCTGCTCTTGGCTCTTAAAGGCAGATGAGTTTTCCGTTTCAGATGAGTCAAGCTCCAGTGCCGGAAGGCATATGTCCTCCTCCGATGGTGGGCCGCCATGCCATTCGGACACAGACAGCTCCGTGGACGAGAGTGACTTTGACACCATGCCAGATATTGAGAGTGACAAAAACGTCATCCGGACCAAGGTACCTACCTCTGCCTGGCCACACTTTTGAGAGGGCAGAAAACTTCACCAGTGCCTCAGTTTCCTTTTTTTTTTTTTTTCCTTCAGGGGAAGTCAAATTTCCCAGAGGGTTTAGATAAAACAAAACTACAGACTAAAGGCAATACTCCGTTCATTGGAAATTAAAGAGAACACCACATTAAACATTCTCAGCATCTGAGGTGGCTGGCTGTGGACAAAAAAAGATAAAGGGATTCAACCAGAGGGAGGAGAGTCACTGGAAAGGTGTACCTGGAAGTGTTCTCAGTGTCTGTACATCTCATCCTTTAGCAGTCGAGCTCATTTCTTTCGGGCATATATTTAGTATACTGTATTGCACCCAGTAAAGATATGAAGGTGATTGTACAGTGTCAACCTTATACAACTCAAGAACCACAGAGTGTATGGCTCTGAAAGCTAGAGAATCAACACTTGAGATATAAGAAGACTAAAAGACTCCTAATAGGTTACCTACTTCTACCACTCCTTAATAGTCCAAGGAAAACATTAAGGTTTTTATTAAAGTGTTCTAGGGAAATAAAAGTCTTACTGAATAATTTTAATTCCTAGCTGAGGGACTAAATTTAAATATGTAAAGCTGTTCTTTGTATTGTATGCAGAAAAATTCAAGTTTTCTTTCTTTTGTATTGTATGCAGGAAAATTCAAGTTTTCTTTCTTTCTTCCTTTCTTTCCTTGACACCCTAGATGTTCCTTTACCTGTCAGATCTGTCCAGGAAGGACCGGAGAATTATCAGCAAAAAATATAAGATTTATTTTTGGTAAGTAGATGACTGGTAGGACCATGGTTCCCTTAAATAAAATTAAACTACTTAAATTTAAATATAAGCTTTCTTTGTAAAAACCACAACCACTGTGTCACAAAGAGTTTCTGTTTAATGAAGCATGGGTACAGGTGATGATGCTACCAGCTAATGATAATTAGTCCATGACTGTACTTATGGACACAGCCTCCCACCAGCCAATATGCAGAGCTGCCCTGCAAGGGCTCCTCCCAGAAAGCTCCAGGCTCACTGTTGTCCTCTTGTGAGACAGCCCTTCCCATTCTTCTACTGATGAATTCCATTTTCTTGGACATAAACATTTCAGGGAAAACAGGGACAATGGGACCACATGGAATTTCATAGTGAGACCATCCTTTGGGAACTAAGAGTTATCTAAGAGAGCTCTACCCATGTGCAATTCCTCACCCATTAACTTTCATTTTGATAACCCCTTAACAGTATCCTAGAAAGATAGACTCTCATCAACAATGTGGTTAAACCACAAGCAGATTCTATATTTCTTTACCAATGGTTGTACAAAGAAGAAAGGAAAAAACAGGGGGGAGGAAAACTAGAGAAACTAGAACACATCACCAATTTGCTTTTGCAAGTTAACTCTGGAGTTACGTATGTTGTGGAAACATTCTTTAAAAAAATACTTTGCAAGCCGGGCGTGGTGGCGCACGCTTGTAATCCCAGCATTCGGGAGGCTGAGACCGGAGGATCCGGGTTCGCGACCAGCCTCAGCTACTTAGTGAGGCACTCCGCAACTTAGTGAGACTCGGTTTCAAAATAAAGAATAAAAAATAGGGCTGGGGGTATAGCTCGGAGGTACCCAGTACCGCAAAAAAAAAAAAAAAAAATACTTTGCAGAGACTCCATTCTTAATTTGGAAATAACTATCCCTGGTTCTTTCTGTCTGTACAGGAACATCATCACCATCGCTGTGTTTTATGCACTGCCTGTGATCCAGCTGGTCATCACCTACCAGACAGTAAGCACTGCCCCAGTCCCAGAACCCCACTTTCATCCTGCAGGGAAAACCTTCACTGTAACCTACAGAGAAGGGTATAACTTGGGATCCATCAAGAATTAATTTCCCATTTGGGTTTTTGGACTTCTCTATTGCTTCATCTTTAACTGACCTTACGATCTCTTTCCCAACTATTTGATCACAAAGGAACCGAGACTTCTTGTATTATTTTGTTTGCCCACCTAAAATGATTACCTTGCACCCATTCAGTTATTGTATCTACCAATTGCATCTGTTACTTACCAGTCTAGGCTTTCTGATCATCATCACATAGTAACTAAATAAAGCTCCAGACCAAAACAAAGAAATCTGATGTCTGATTTAGTCTGTGCCTCCTCATTGAGGTTAATTTTTTCTTGTAAAATTAAAAAGTTTCATGAAACTAACAAAATATTGAAACAAAGAGAAAATATAAAACATAAGCAAAACATTTTAAAGATAATATTAAAACTGCCTGAGAATACCCACCTCTCCTTCACAGAACCCTAAGGTTCAGGTCACTTAAGTGTGAATTTAATTTGGGGTTCACATAACTTTAAGTATAAATTCTCTAGAATGTATAATACATAAGAAACCCTATTTAGAATGGCACAAAGCTGAAGGTGTTTCTAATGCAAACTTTGTTGTGCATTGAAGTCACCTGAGGCACTGTTTAAAATCTCAGTGTCCAGGCTACACCCCACACCAAGTAGATCAGGGGCTCAGAATGGAACCATGCAGCAGCATTGTTCAAGCTCCCACTGATTCCAAAGTACAGCCACGCTTGAGAGCTAATGGTCTGATGATATGTAGTCCATTCCATACTTGTTACATAACAAGGGCAAGGACTTTATGAGGTTTGAAAAAAAACACTGTTTGGAATCTAAATATTCTCTGCATACTTTGGGGGCCCAGTCAGAAGACACAGCTGTGCTGCAGTTTGGGCAGCTTCCTGATAGAGGCAATAAATGTGGAAAACTGAATATATACCTCCTTGTATCTACGTGCTCTAGGGTGGTTTTCATTTCCACCCAGAGGATGGGGCAGCTCCATATCCCTCATTAATTAACTTCATTAATCTAGAAAATAAGACACAGCAAGACAGACTTAAAGACAGATCACAATGTTAGCATTCTTTCACAGTCCTTTTATTATGATAGCCAAGAACCCACACTTAGTTGAATTCCATCTTGAGGCCACCTGATGGGCTACACAGAATATTTGCATTCAAAGCAGGATGGTAACATTTAAAAGAGAGGTGCCTGCCATGTGTAACAGTGGCACATTATGGCCCAGCCCTGCTGAGAAGGTTGACTGGTTACACAGTAAGCCACCAATTGTGTAGTTGGAAACCCTGTCTGCTCTTTGTGATTTCAGGCGGGGCTCAGAGGATGGAGAAAAAATGCATTTCCTCTTCTCGCACTTGATTTTACAGGTGGTAAATGTCACTGGCAACCAGGACATCTGTTACTACAACTTCCTCTGTGCTCACCCCTTGGGCGTCCTGAGGTAAACCCAGTCTTCCAGTTGCTCACGAGGCCTTTAGAGATTCTACTCTGTCTAACGTGATTTCGGTTCTTAAAAGCACTAAAAATGATTGTGGAAAAACTACCCCAGTTAGGGTAAAAAGGAATTAAACCCAAACACTGAGACCAGTATGTTTCTCTCATTCCTGAGTGAGGGCCCCAGGTGACATTCCTGAGAGCCCACCTACTGAGAAGCAGGCAGTTATGTTTTTGAAAAATATCAGGTCCCTAGCTGTGGTGGCATGTGTTCATGGGCATGAGCTGGCAGCCTGTTGTCTCATTCAATCTGTTCAGCAGCCTCATGAGAGAGATTCTGATCACCTACATTCTGAGATAAAGATGCTTAGGCTTAGACAGGTAAAGACTTGCCAAGGTCACTTAGCTGATAGTGACGTCAGGACTTGACCCCAGGCCTGCAGCCTTCATGGGTTTTGTCTAGCCAGAACTGGGTGACGTGGGAAGAACATTTGCCTGGGAGTTGGAACCTGGCTTCTTGCTCCAGAGCTGAATCAGCCGTGATTTCCTGAAATAAAGCTGCCAGCTGTGATTGGCCAACACTTATTTTTGAAATTCACAATCAGAGAGCTTAGTACTGATATATAACACGAGTCAGTCTATGAGAATTCACTCTCACGTTGTAGCTGAAATGCCTGTCTTTGGGGCAGCTCTCTTTCCTAACACTTATACTCTGCCAGTGCCATCAGGACAAAGAGAGACAGGACAGCTGTGAGGAAGGCTGAGCAGGCCTTCCCGAGGGGAAACTGACATGTTCTCACAAGCTGAGGAAGCACCCTAAGATGAGCGAGTTAGGTGAAAGAGGCTTGTTGGTCGTTTTCCAGTCCTGAACTCTAAAGGAAAGGTCAGTAGTGGAGAACACTGAATGCCAACATCACTCACTCATCTATGCATTCAATTGTTCTCTGAATCCTCTCCATTGCCTTGACACTCAAGGTTTTTTACTCACCCCTACAGTGCTTTCAACAATATTCTCAGTAACCTGGGCCACGTCCTTCTGGGGTTCCTCTTCCTACTGATAGTCCTACGCCGGGACATTCTCCATCGAAGAGCCTTAGAAGCCAAGGACATCTTTGCTATGGTGAGGAGAAAGTGGGCAAAGCAAAAGTAGGCACTGGGAAGGACCTGGTTCCAAGCAGGATCTGCTGAGGGGAGGACATCTGGCTCGGGGATGTGATGATATGTTGCATTTGATGATCTACATGACACCAGAAGCATGGGCTGCCAGATTCTATGAGCACATCATCAACCAGTACCTCCATTGACCACCTTTCTCCTTTTTCAGGAGTATGGGATTCCTAAGCACTTTGGTCTCTTCTACGCTATGGGCATCGCATTGATGATGGAAGGGGTGCTCAGTGCCTGTTACCATGTCTGCCCTAATTACTCCAACTTCCAGTTTGGTAATTAGAATTTATATAAACTACACAGACTTGAGTTATAGGAATCTTACCCCAGGACCTTTAAAAACGCTGAGCTCATATTTGCAGGATTTAAAGGCATTTTGTGTGAGCCAAAGAGATCTGAGAGCACTACACCACAGAGTGTGGTTTCCACACATTGTACTATGTTTGGTTTTGACCACCTGTTAGAATAGAAAACACTCAACCCTGAATGATGATCTCATGGAGAGATCCAAAGGCAGGCATGGGCTAAGCATTAGGCAGCAAGTCAGGCAGGATCCAAGAAAAATATTGTCATATAGTATTAAAATGCATCTGGAAAGGCCCTTCAGTGTAACTTGTCATAATTGAGCAGTTACATTGCTCAGGGGTGAAAGTAGTAGAAAACCCAATTCAGATTGGAGTGAAGAATAAGGACATCTACCATCTCACTATTTGGAAATCCAGAGGTAGAAAGGACTTGTGGGTAACTTACCTAATGGCTCTGGCTCCATTTCTCTGTGTGAGCCCTTTGATTATGCCCTCCCTGTCTGTTGGTTTTATCCTGAGGTTAATTTTCCCTATGATGGCAAAAGTAATTCTAGCAGGTCCTGGCTTCATATATCCATCCCCCAATTTCAGAGGAGGTCTCAAGATAGCTTCCAGGAACCTTCATTTAAGAGCAAGGCAGCTTCTTTACATGAAACCCCCAGATAATGTTCGCTCACTTGTCAATAGCTTAAATAGTCACAAACCCACTCCTGAAACATTCCCTAAGTGCTGGTCAGCTCAGGCCTGGGTTGCTTCATCAATCAGCAAAGGAGGTGAGCTTACCTTAAACCAATCAGACCCATCCCTGGAGCCAAGGGTAGGATTAGCTTCCCTGAATTGAAAAGAAGGTAGAATTTGGAACCATTTCCCAAACTTCATCCTTCATCCTTCTCCAGAGGCAACACCTATAATGAATTTGGTATTTATCCTATTTTATATTTTTACTATATTCATAGTAAATGAATATTAATTTATCACATTGTGTTCTGTAATCTTTCTTTTCATTCAACAATGTCTTCAAGATTTATCAAAATTGAATCAAGAACATGGAGTTTGTTCATTTTCAAAGATTTCATATTGTCATAAAACATAACATTTGTCAGCTCTTCCACTGAACATTTAGTTGTTGCCAATATTTTACTACTACATACAGTGCTGCAATGAACATCCTTGTACATTTCGTCTTGTGCAGATATAAGAAAGGTTCCCTGGGAGACCTAGTAGAATTTTTTTACTCACCCTCTGTGTGCATCTTTTATTTTACCGAAAATGTACAAATTTCTCTCCAGCATATTAATTCCTACTCCCAGTAGCTGTGCGAGAGTTTTCCCCATATCATCATTAACAGTTGTTATCATCAGACTTTTAAATGTTTTGCTAAAATTTTGAGTAGCGTGGGGTATTGCATTATCATTTTGTTTTGCATTTTCATATTTCTAAGGCAACTAAGCTACATTTAACGTCTAGCTGTTTTCCATCACTAGAATATAAAGCTATATATATGCAGTAATTGATGTGGTTATATTTCAGGGTGCTGAGAACAACCTCCTACACCCACCTGACACTCAATGTCACACTGCCTAACCTGTCACCATTAGGAATTCTTGCATTATCATTGTTGAACATCAGCGTTTAAAATGCAAATACTCTTGCAAGTGGGGATAGTTGATTGTTTATCCTATTAGATATTGCTCTTCTGTGAGCCAAGAACAGCTTTGGGAGGGGTTAGAAATTGAGTGTGTAGAATCCGCGCAGAGTGTGCTGGGGTGGCTGATGTGTTGGAGGGCTCCACACATCAGAGAACAACAAACACCCCATGGACTGAAGTAAGGGGGTTCTCATAGGCCAAAGAAAACTCTAGAAAGTGTCATCTGCCTGCCACCTACTGAACTTCTTGTCTCGACTCACCCCTCTGGGTCCTCAGACACCTCCTTCATGTACATGATTGCCGGCCTCTGCATGCTGAAGCTCTATCAGACCCGCCACCCAGACATCAACGCCAGCGCTTACTCTGCCTACGCCTCCTTCGCTGTGGTCATCACACTCACCGTCCTCGGAGTGGTGCGTCCCTCTCGGCTTCAGGCTGGCTCTTGAAACTGGCTCTCCTGGGAGGTTTTTTGTCATTTGTCTGTGTGTTGGTTGGACTGCAGATGCACAGATTTTTTTTTTTTTTTTTGGTACTAGGGATTGAACCCAGGGGCATTCTACCTCCAAGCTATACCCCCAACCCTATTTTTTATTCTTTATTTTGAAACAGGGTCTCACTAAGTTGCAGAGTGCCTCACTAGGTAGCTGAGGCTGGCCACGAACCGGGATCCTCCGGTCTCAGCCTCCCAAATGCTGGGATTACAAGCTTGCACCACCACACACACCCTCCGTTCAGGATACGCTCTTGTCCTGAGCGCACTCATGGCTCTCTTAATTATTAATAATGAAACAGCTTATTTCTAATAATGAAACAGACACCTGAAAAACTACCCATGGATAGTTTTAATATTAAGCTGGGGTCTGACCATCATGAGATTGGACTAGAGGCCTCCAAGATGATTGGAGAGACCAACATGAAAGAACAGAAACCACTTTCTGAACCAGGCTTGGTGGTGCATGCCTGTAATCCCAGTACTTGGGAAGCTGAGACAGGAGGATCTCATGTTCAAGGCCAGCCTCAGCAACTTAACAAGGCCCTCCACAACTTAAAATTAAAAATAGGGGTAAGGGGTAGCTCAGAGGTAGAATTCACTGGGTTCAATCCCCAATACCACAAGAGGCAGGCAGGTAGGAAGGAAGGAACTTTCTTTTTTTTTTTTTTTTTGCGGTACTGGGGATTGAACTCAGGGGTGTTCTACCTCCGAGCTATACCCCTAGCCCTATTTTTTATTCTTTATTTTGAAACCGAGTCTCACTAAGTTGCGGAGTGCCTCACTAGGTAGCTGAGGCTGGCCGCAAACCTGTATCCTCCGGTCTCAGCCTTCCGAATGCTGGGATTACAAGCGTGTGCCACCACGCCCGACTAG
>PVLC010036521.1:0-15732 GCA_004027655.1 Graphiurus murinus
CCAGCATTCGGGAGGCTGAGACCGGAGGGTCCGGGTTCTCGGCCAGCCACAGCTACCTAGTGAGGCACTCCGCAACTTAGTGAGACTCGGTTTCAAAATAAAGAATAAAAAATAGGGTTGGGGGTATAGCTCGGAGGTAGAATGCCCCTGAGTTCAATCCCCAGTACCACACACACACAAAAAAAAATCAGAAGCTTTCCTGTATGCCAACCATAAATTCACTGAAAAAGAAATCCAGAAAACAATTCCACTTACAATAGCACCCCAAAAAATAAAATACTTAAGGATAAACCTAACCAAAGAGGTAAAAGACCTTTATAAGGAAAACTATAAAAAGTTGAAAAAGAAATGAATGAAGACCTTAGAAGATGCAAAGATCTTTCATGCTCTTGGATAGGCAGAATAAATATCATCAAAATGGCCATCCTTCCAAAAGTGATCTACAGATTCAATGCAATATCCATGAAATTACCAAGGTCACTCCTCACATACATAGAAAAATCAGTCCTTAAATTCATTTGGAACAACAACAACAACAAAAAGCCCAGAATAGCCAAAGTAGTTCTTAGCAACAAGAACCATGCAGGAAGCATCACAATACCTGACTCCAAACTCTACTACAAAGGCACAGTAATAAAAACAGCATGGTATTGGCACAAAAACAGACACATAGACGAATGAATCAGAACAGAAGACTCAGAAACAAACCTACATGCTTACAGTCAATTGATTTTTGACAAAGAAGCCAGAAACATACACTGGAAAAAAGATTGCCTCTTCAACAAATGATGTTGGCAAAACTGACTAACCTTATGCAGGAAAATGGAAATAAATCCCATTTTCTCACCCTGTACAAGAGTCAACTCCAGGTGGATCAAAGACCTGGAAGTCAGTCCAGAGACCTTGCAGCTACTTGAAGAGGGCATAGGGCCAACACTTCAACACATTGGCACAGGTAAAATCTTTCTCAACAAGACCCCAAAAGCACAAGCAACTCAAAGGAAGATCAATACATGGGATTGCATTAAACTGAACAGCTTCTGTGCAGCAAAGGAAACTATCAAGAACCTCAGCAGAGAGCCCACAGAGTGGGAGAAAATTTTTGCCAGCCACTCTTCTGATAGAGGACTAATATGTAGGATATACAGAGAACTCAAGAAACTCACAGCTAGGAAAACAAATAACCCAATCAAAAAAATGGGCAAAGGATCTAAATAGACACTTCACAAAAGAAGAAATACAAACGCCCAATACATGTGTGAGGAAATCTTCGATATCATTAGCAATCAGAGAGATGCAAATCAAAACTACCCTGAAATTTCACCTCAGGGTACCAATCAGAATGGCAATCATCAAGAACATAAACAACAGCAAATGCTGGCCAGGGTATGGAGAAGTGGGAACCCTAATACATTGTTGGTGGGATTGCAAATTAGTGCAAGTGCAACCACTGTGGAAAACAGTATGGAGGATCCTCAGACGAATGGGAGTGAACCTACCATATGACCCAGCAATACCACTTCTGGGTATCTACCCAAAAGAATGAAAACAAAACTATCAGACCGATGCATGTGTATCTATGTTTATACCTGCACAATTCACAATAGCCAAACTATGGAAGCAGCCAAGATGTCCATCAACAGATGAATGGATTACAAAACTATGGGATATGTACACAATGGAATTTTACTCAGCCATAAAGAACAAAATTGTGTCATTTGCAGGGAAATCGATGGAAGCGGAAAACATTATGCTAAGTGAGATTAGTCAGTCACAAAGAGTAAAAAAGCATATGTTCTCCCTAATATTGCGGATGCTAGGGAGAAGATGGGGCATAAGAGGGACTCCAGGTGAAAAAGGAGAAACCCTAGATAAGCAATGAAGTTGACTTAACTGAAGGTGATGGATGGTGGCAGGGGACACCCTAATGCATATGATGTACTTTCACAAATATATCAAAGTCAATCGCTAAACTGAACCTAAGAAGGAGGGAGGGTGAGAGAATGGGGGCAGGAATTGGGGAAGGGTTAAATAAGAAATGTGTGCATGTATGCTTTAACCAGCTTCTACCTAACAAAGATATATGATTGCAATGCACTAATAAAAAAATAAAAAATAAAGTAGCTAGGAAAAAACCCTATAACCAGATGGGCATGGTGGTACATGCCTATTATTTCAGTACTTGAGTGGCTGAGACAGGAGGTTTGCAGGTTCAAGGCCCGCCTCAGCAAATTAGTGAGACCTTGTTTCAAAATAAAAATAAAGGGTTGGAGGTAGAACATCCCTAGTTTCAATATCCAGAACCAAAAAAAATTTAAGAAATTTTTAAAAAATCTACAACCAGGTTTTTTGAGACTTTTTAATCATTTTAAAGGCTTATACATTACTTTGGGCAATATGACTTTTACAAAATGAATAATAGTATATCAGTGATAATTTTTTCCAGAACAGCATTATCCTTCGAGGCTGTTCTATGATTTTTTTTCTTATGCTTTTAGTCCCTTTAACATAGTTGGGGATTGTTGATGCCTAATAATGAAATAATTCTGTAAATTCTAAAATAAACTCTTTCAAGATATAAGAAAAATAGATGAAGTAAAATCTCATAATGTATCTTAACTTTTAAAAGTGTTTCCAGGGACTCACATAATTGCAAGACAGAATAAGTTGTATTCTACTTTCTTCAAAATAATATTCTCTTTGTTCTTTTGAATACTTGTAAGAAAGAATAAAAATAGTGAAATATCAGTCTTTACAAATTGTTTAAAAGAGACAAAAACATAAAATAAAATTGGGCCAAATAGACACGTATCTAAGGTTAAAACCTTCCAAAGTTTTCTCATTACTTTCAATGTAAAGCCTTTTGACTTGAAAGATCCTCCTAACTTGACCTTTGTTCACTCTGCTAGCCACATCACCTGACACTCTATGCCAACCCCCAAGCACTCTAGGCTCCACCTCTGCCAAAGCAGCTGCAGGTCCTCTGAGCACATCCAGTTGTTTCACATTATGTGCTTCTGCTCATACTGTTACCTCTGTTACCTCCACCTTTAATGCCTTCCCTTCCCAATATACTTGGTGTGGTGCACTCCTGCTTTCTTTCCATTCTTAGTTCAGCTGGCACCTCCTCCACAAAGCCTTTCTAGATCCTCTTCCCAACTCAGTTGGGCTAACTGTCCTCTGCAGCACCTTCAGCTCATCTCCCTCATTGTGTGCTAACACACTACATTGTCCTCATTGATTCATCTATCACCCTTGTTTACCAGTATACTCCTTTAAGTCAGGAATTGTTTCTCATTCATCTCCATCACCTCAATGCCTAGGCACTCAATGTGTTGAATGGATGAACACACAAGCCAATTGGAGCCATTTTTTTCTATTAAAGTACACTGGAAAATAAAACTCAACAGGAAGTAGGGCCAAACGACAAAGGGTATTAAATAAGGATCTTTACATTTATTAGCATGTCTTATAGTTTAATAGGCTTTCAAATCCTGACCTCATTTATCTTCCAACAACTATATAAAGTTGGCAGAGCAGACAGATGAGCCACCAAGTAACTAGCTTAAGGACACACTACTAATTGGAAATTGAAATGTTCTGGCTCCTAGTTCAGCATCCTATTACACTAGCATGTCTCCAGGTTGAAGCATTGGCATGGCGGTGCATACCTATAATCCCAGTACTTGGGAGGCTGAGACAGGAAGATCATAGGTTTGAAGACAGTCTCAGCAATTTAGTGAGATCCAGTTTCAAAATAAAAAAATAAATAAAAAGGATTGGAAGTGTATTGTAGCTCAGAGATAGAATGTCCCTGAGTTCAATCCCCAGTACCAATAAATAAATAAATAATAAAAAGGCCTGAGTCAGACATGGTGGCACATTCCAGTAATCTCTTTACTTGGGAGGCTAAGCCAGAAGTATTGTAGGTTTGAGGCCAGCCTCAGAAACTTAGCAAAACCCTAGGCAACTTAGACCCTGTTTCAAAATAAAAAATAAAAAGGTCTAGGTTGTAGCTCAGAGGTAGAATGCCCCCAGGTTTGATCCTCAGTAAAAAAAAAAAAAAAAAAAAAAAAAAAAAAAAAAAAAAAAAAAAAAAATTTTTTTTCTTGCATGTCACTAAGAAACAAGACTGTCCTTCAGAAATCTATACTAAGTTCAAAGTTGGGAAGTTGAGGAATGGAACTCTGTTCTTTTCTTCTTGCCACTTTTCTTTTTCTCCAGTTCCCTAAATCCAGTATTCTGCAACTTTCACCTACACCTTACTTCCTTTCATTCTCCTAGCCCCACCTCTCCATCTTCCAACCCTTGTTTCTTCTCTTAGCCTCACTCTTCTCAGGGGCAGCTCTATCCCTGTCCTAATCTTGGGCAAGCAGCCTCAGGTGCCTGAGGCAGCCCTGCAGTGCCCTCAGCAGGAGGTTCTAAGTAGTACAGTGCACCTGTTGAAAAGCTGGCCTCTGAATGGGCCCTGGGCAGCTTCTGTCTCCCCTAAGTCCTGGCCTTCACAATGCTCAGCTATGCTGGATCCTGTTCTACTGAATTCCTGGCAGACCAGTTTTCAAATGCACACTGTCATCATCTCTGCATTGCACTCCCAGAAACACAATCCTGCCCTACACATCATAAGCAAAGAGCCCCAAAAATCAAGGACATTAAATCTGCTCCCTTCCTGTCTGGACTTGGTGTTTGGACTGTGTTATGGTTTATATATGAAGTTCCCCCAAAGACTCGTGTGTTGAAGGCTTGGGCCCCAATGCAGCAGTGTTCAGAGGTGGGACTCTTGGGAAGTGATTGGATCATGAGGACTCAAATCTCATCAGTGGAGTAAACCATTCGATGGATTCATAATTTGATGGCATTATTGGGAGGTGGTAGAAACTGTAGGAGGTAGGGCCTAACTGGAGAAAATAGGTCACAGGGGTCATGCCCTGGAAGACTGTATCTTATCCCTGCTCCCTTCCCCTCTCTTTCTGCTTCAGGGCTGCCCTAAGGTGATCAGCTGTCCTCTGCCACATCCTTCAACCATGATGCTCTGCCTAGAAATAGAGTCCCACCACAGACTGAAACTGATCATGGACTGAAACCAGGAACCAAAATATGTCCCAGTAACATAAAGCTAACAGATTGTCAGCCTTCTCCCTGAGAAGTGCTGCATTTTACACCACTTTTTTCTTCCTCATGTAATGTAGGTTTTTTTATCCCTCAGCTCCCCAGCACTTGCTCCCAGCATGCCCCTGTGGATTTGTCATGTCCTGCTGGAGCTGAATTCTGACCCTCTTTTCCCACCTCTCATTTCTTTGCTCCTCACTTTTTCCCATCTCCTTCCTCTTTTACTTTCATCCCTACTCTAAACCCTTTGCCTTCCCCCCCCTTCGTGCCTTCCTTTTCCTTATCTGGGTCCCTTCACCCCATCAAAATCATGGCACATTTAATGTTTTACATGACTGAGACAGAACAATTACCCTGTGAATGGGATCCAAAGATTGGAGTGTCTCCTTATGACCTTGACCATTTTACACAACCAATTTTCAAAGAAGATGGATTGATCAAGGTTGATTTGAACCTGCTGCCCCTTATCAGAGTCTCTAAAGCTAGTCTTCCCACCACAACAATATTCTATTTTAACTGAGGCTGTCAGGGTGAAGATGTTAAGACCGTCAAGTGCTCTTCACTTCCCTCCAGTCACCAAAAAGCAATTTTTGCTAATGCTAGTGAGGATTACATTAAAATTGTGTAAAATGACCTCATTTTGTCTCAGCTGGTGCTCAGCAGGGCTTTTAATGGTGCTCCTTCTCACCAGTTTTAGTGGTCAAGGCTGACCTAAAATTTTAAAATCTCAGTGGGTTGGGTAGAAAGGAGGGCATTGACTTTGGACCTCTGTAATTCATTACCATTGGTTCACTCATTAAGCCTCACTGACTCCATCTCTTCTAAAGCACTGTTCATGCTTTTTGGAATTTGGTATAACCCCTCATTTCAGATCTTTGGAAGAGGAAATAAATTCTCCAAACTGAAACAAAATTTAAAGTGGTAGTTCCCAATTGACTTTGATCAGCAGAGGGTGTGTCACCTTTTTATTTTTTATTTAAGACAGGATTTCACTAAGCTGTCAAGGCTGGCCTCAAACTTTCAATCTTCCAACAACTGTTGTCATTGTTTTGTTCTTGTGGAACTAGGGATTGGACATAGAGGCATTCTACCTCTGAGTGTCACCCCCAGCCTTGTTTTATTTTTATTTTAAAAGAGGATTTTGCTAAGTTGCTGAGGATCTCACTAAGTTGCTAAGGCTGTGACACTCCAGCCTGTGATCCTCCTGTCTCTGTCTCCTGAGTACTGGGATTACAGATGTGTACCACCATATGCAGTTTATGTGCTTTATTCTCGACACAGGCTCCTTTCCTACTTGCAACAACGGTAAGCATTGAATCCAGTCCACAGAGACTCCTACCTTAACCCCATCCCCAAGACCCAATGTCCAGTCAGCGGATCTTGATAAAGATACAAAAAGGCTACCACTGCCCTCTTAATCTGGCCCTGTCTTTTGCCCAGTGATAATCTAGATATACACAGAGTTCCAAAAACCTACATCACAGGAATATAATGATCAGTTTTGATTATTTATTTGTTAATTGTGCTTCCTTATACTACCTAGTAAATCACTGGACTTGTCTGGAGCTTTGCACATTCAAGTTAGTACTGTGACTGCAAACTGCTCAGACTGCTGTGTATCTACATGCTCTAAAGGAGACTTTTAGCTCTGAGGGCCTGTGTCCCAGCTCACCCACACTTCCCAACCCACCCTTGCTGTCTGTGTCTTAGGGCTCCACATCAGTCCAAGAAAACTGCCTTTTCACATCTGCAGCCAGTAGCTGAGAGGTTTCTTCAAAAAAATAGTAATAAGCCAAGTACAATGGCACACTCCTGTAATCCCAGTACTTGAGAGGCTGATACAGGAGGATTACAGGTTTGAGGACAGCCTTAGCAACTTATCGAGACACCTCAGAGATAGAATGCCCTTGGTTCAATCTCCAGTACCAAAAATAATTAGAGCTGGGGATATTGCTTAGTGGTAAGGTGCTTGCCTAGCATACATGAGGCTTTGGGTTCAATCCTTAGCACTACTGTAACATAGGCCTGCTTCTAGCCCTGGCAGCAACAGATGGCCTGTTTCAAAGCTGACATTTTTTCCTTCCCTCTTTTCCTTCTGACTCTCTCCTTCTCCCCCTTGTTAACAAATAACAGGATCTTATCAGTTTACTGACCAAAGTGGTAAAGATTGGACATCTGGCACCTCGGAATCTAAAAAAGAACCAACTCAAGGATACCTTAGACATGAATTGTATCTCTTCTGACCAGCCCATGTGACCCTGAAGAGATAACACTTTTTTTTTGGTTGGGGGAGGAGGGTACTGAGGATTGATCCCAGGGGCATTTTACCCCTATGCTACTACACACCCAGGTCTACTTATTTATTTTTTTTGAAACAGTCTTCCCTAAGTTGCTGAGTCTTCTTAAGTTGCTGAGGCTGGCCTTGAACCTTCGATCCTCTTGTCTCAGCCTCCCAAGTACTGGGATTGCAAGTGTGCGCCTCCATACCCAGCTCTAAAAGCTAATTCTTAAGAGACTTGATTCCTTTGTTTGGGGAGAATCCAATGCTTGTTCCTGAATGCTTATGCTCACTGGTTTCCTCAATTTGTTAGCAAATCAATACATTTCTTCTTCCTTCTTCTGAAAGGCTTGTCCCAATTATTTCATTCAGCAAACTGGGACAGGTTCTAGAATTTAGTAACACGAAGGAAGGAAGGAAGGAAGGAAGGAAGGAAGGAAGGAAGGAAGGAAGGAAGGAAGGAAGGAAGGAAGGATTAGTACTATGGTCATATCACCCCAAAGTCAATGTCTCAGACCCATAGATGGGTGTGATAATGATATAAATATAACTCAATCTGTATGAATCAGGGCCCCAGCAAGAAATAGATGGCATACTCAAAATGAATATATATATATATTCATTATAAAAATTTATATATATATATTAAATATATATATATATTTTTTTTCTTTTTGCGGTACTGGGGATGGAATCCAGGGGCATTCTACCTCCAAGCTACACCTTCAGCCCTATTTTCAATTCTTTCTTTTTGAAACAGGGTCTCACTAAGTTGTGGAGGGCCTCACTAAGTAGCTGAGGCTGGCCACGAACCCGGATCCTCCGGTTTCAGCCTCCCAAGTACTGGGATTACAAACGTGTGCCACCACACCCAGCTCAAAATGAATATTTTAGAGAGGGGTGAGGATTAACTAATGAACTATTTGTAAAGGTACAGGCAGGTTGCCCAAGAGCTAGTAACAGGAGTTAGAGATTTCATCACTATGTTGGCCTAAGAAAAGGGGGTTCTTTGATGCCATCCTCACAGTTCAGCCTCCTGAAGCAAAGGGTAGGATGCAGGATGGAGAGAAGATCTGAAAGGGCAGGAGGAAACCATCTGAGCACTATCCTGAACTGAGATGGAGGCTTTGTGCATCAATCTGTGAAAATTAGCCGTCGTAAGCAATTGAGAAGGATAAACAAAATGACAGGGAGAGCTTTCATTTTACTTGAAAAAAATTAGTGTTTTTCAGACATTTTTTAAACTGTGAAAGAACCGGTTTGCATAAAATAATGAATACTTTTTATCTACCTCACTTTTGTTGCGAGGTGACCCACAGAGACACACCAGACTCCATTGTGCTAAAGAGGTTGCTTTATTTATGGGCCAGCTGGAGCAAACTGCTTGAATGCTGTTGCATGGAATTTTGGTGTAGGACATTTTTAAACCCTTTCGTTACAGAGTTGGGGTATGGAAAAGTCAGCTTTTTATGGTTATAAAATCATTACATTGTTTTACAAACCAGGTGTTTGTTTAGGACAGACAACATATCTTACTTAGATGCTATCTTGTGGTCAAGATAGCTATCTCACACCATGTGCAGCAAAGCAGTTTACAGAAGCAGATAATAGCAGTTAAAATTTCTTTTTACATCCTGGTTTAGTTATTGGTTGCCCTTTTGACCTTTAGTCAAAGGGGGCCCTGGAGAGCTTGCCTAACACTTTTACCAAGAAATAGATATATACTGTTTCACTTTGACACTTTGTTAGCATTAGCTCCTGTTACTAAATGTGATTGAAAGGAAATAAATCATATTTATTTAAAATAGTCTCTGCCTTTCAGATTCATACATAATTCAAATTGGTTACCTTGCATGTCCCCCACCAAAAATTAAGACTGGATACACCAATTAAGGAGTTTAAACACTTATAGTAACATTATAACACTGGGATCAGTTAACTAACCATTGCTTTTGTTCAGTTCTCTGAAAGAAACTAATAACAAGGAAATAAGCTGTTTTTAGGGTTCTTTTGTATTAGGAATAGAACAAAGAGGCCTTCTACCTCCGAGCTATACCCCCAACCCTTTTTATTTTAAAACAGGGTCTCACTAAGTTGCTGCCTGTTTCACTAAGTTGCTGAGGTGGACCTCATACCTGTAATCATCCTGTCTCAGCCTCCCAAGTACTGAGATAACAGGCATGCCCCATAACATCGTGTGTGTGTGTGTGTATGTGTGTGTGTGTGTGTATGTGTGTGTGTGTGTGTGTGTGTGTGTGTGTGTGTGTGTTTTCCTGGAGATTGATCCCAGGTTCTACCTCCAAGTCTTACCCCCAGCCTTAAAAAAAAAAAACAGGGTCTCAATAAATTACTGGGTTTACTGGCATGGACTACCACATCTGACCCTTTTTTAAAAAATAATAAAAAATGGACCTCATTCCAAGGCTGCCATCACACACCCCAGATTCCTGATCCTCCCTCTTTGCTCCATTTCTAAACCTACACAGTATCCCCAGATGACAGTCATAACTCTACGGTCCTGTCTGACTGAACATTTGCTATTTAGAATAAATAGCACAGCTGGGTGTGGTGGTACATGCTTATAATCCCAGTACCTAGAGGCTCAGACAGGAGGACTGCAGGTTCGAGGACAGCCTTAACAAGTGGAGACTTTCATTAACCTAGTGAGACCCTGTTTCAAAACAAAAAATAAAATAGGACTGGGGGTGTAGCTTGGAGGTAGAATTCCCCTGGTTCTGCCCCCAGTATCACAAAATAAGTAAATAAACAAATAAATGAATGAATAAATAAATAAATAAAAATAAAAGGAATTATACACAGTAGACCCATGATGGTGAAAACATTGATCCCATAGGCTGAGTTCTCAGCCTCAGATAGACTGGCTTGACCATTTGCTAGCTGTGCTTCCTCAAATGAGTTAATTCAATTTCTCAGAGCCTCAGTTTCCTGAACTTTAATACAAGGATAAAGATAACATCTATATAATCAGTTGTTATGAGGATTAAATAAGAATGTATCTATAAAATACCTAGCACAGCAACTGCCACATCATAAATACATTTTCAGACTCAGAAACAAGAGCTGATGAAAAGAAGGAGGGAGGGAAACAAGGGGTAAGGCATGGGTTACCTTTAAATTAACTAGAATGTTACATTGCTCAGACTTTCATTGCCCCAAGGGGTCCCATTAAGTTCACCTTTACGTTATTGATTTTTTTCCAGGACAATCACCATTTTACACATTAAGCATTTCTACCTCCTGTTGCTATTTTACAGGTGGCCACTATAATAAGATCTCCACTCACATTAACACAGAAGTCTTTATGTCTCTCTGTCAAAAGCAGGAAGAAAAACAGGATAAGAGAGGGGGAGGGGAGAAGGTATCTAAGAATTTTCAAGACACAGGTCAGGAGGTGGATCTGAGGTGGAATAAGAGGCACAAGAGAAAGGGATTTAAACTGCCAAGCTATGTGTGTTTGGCTCTGGATGCAGAGACGCCATGGCTGCAAACATTATACACACTTTCATATCTGATTTACTTCTTTTATCTGTATGACACAAAGTCCTGGCTCACAAACCACAGCCCCAGGCCACAGGGGAGAAGATAAGAGAGACCAAAGACACCCAGATAATTCAGAAAACTCCCTTTGCCCCCCTCAACATAGCTCTCTTCTTCTTGCCCCTCTAGATTCTACCCTTCCCACAGCAGAGTAATCCTTTGTGAATCAGATCACACAACTCCCCCACCTCCATCCCTTCAATGTCTTTTCATCTCACTCACAGTGAAAATCCTAGTCCTTACAGTAGCCTAAGAAGACCCAGAAACTTACCCGCGCTGCTCCACCACCACTGTGGACTCTCTGACCTCATCTTCCTCCAATCTCCCCCTCACTTATTTTCCTCCAACCACATCAGTCTCCTTGTTTTTGTCGAGCACACCAAGGTCACTCCTTAGTCTTGGCTCTTCCCTCTGCCCAAAATCCTCTTCCTCCAGATATCCACACAGCTCACACCAGTAACCTTCTTCAGAATTTTAATTCATTGTCCCTATTTCAGCAAAGCTCTCCTCGACCACCCCCATTCAAATTGCATCACACACCACCCCTACATTCCTCATCCTCTTTCCTTACTTAATTTTTCTTTGTTGTACTTATCAACATTTAACATAATATTTTTTAAATTAATTACCTTGTTTACTTTTCTGTCCTCCTCTATTAAAACAGTAGAGGACATTCATCTCCTTCATTCATGGCTATTTCTCAGGACCTACAATAGTGCCTGGCACAGGATGAGCACCCAATATTTGGAAAATAAATAGATTCACTTAAAGTGATCATTCCCCAGTTCTGACTATACATTAGAATCCCCTGAGCATTCTACCTCCAAGTTATAGCCTAGCTTTCATTTACTTATTTATTTATTTTGCTGATACTAGTTGGGTGCAGGGGCACACACCTGTAATCTCAGTACTTGGGAGGCTAAGACAGGAGGATTGCAGATTCGAGGCAACTTAGCAAGACCCTCCACAATTTAGTGAGACCCTGTTTCAAAATAAACAAGGGCTGGGTGTGTGTAGGTCAGAGGCAGAATGCTCCTGATTTCAATCCCCATTAAATAAATAAATATATAAATAAATAAATAAATAAATACATAAATAAATAAATACATAAAGGCTGGAATTGTAGCTTGGGGATAGAATGCCTTGGGTTTAATCCCCAGTACCACAGAAGTGATGCTGATACCTGGACCTTCACCCTAGAAGATTCTGATTTCATTGGTCTAGAGTAGGACTCAAATATTAGTATATAAAAAAATTAATGATACCACTTAGTTAAGAACCCCTGGGAGTGGGGCCCAGGAATGTTTTTAAAGCTATCTGGGTGAGCCTAATGTGTATCCAGTGTTAATTCTTGGTTCAAAAAATCAAATAGCTCGGTATATCTTATGAGTAGCAGCAATGTCTGGGATAGCTCCTCTGCCAAATGAACTATTTCCATCCTATTAGCTCAATAAATATGTGCTAAATTAAATAATCTAGGTGCGATTAGGTTCAATGATCATTAAGGGGGAAAAACAATAGAGGCAGATAGTAAAGTACATTAAAGGCATTATTAAGTGTGGTTTGAGTCAGAGATGAGACACACAGGTCAAGCCTACAAGTTATGCCTTCCTGGGGTCAGCTTGGGCCTAGAAGATGGCTTTCATCTTTAAAAAACTACATTTTGTCAACTCTTCAAGGGGGATCTTCTTGAGAGATAAACTTCCATTCACCAAATGCACAACAGATTTATAACTCTGTCTGCATTATTATGCAACTACACAATTAATTCACTCATGCCATGGCCCTTGATGGAAAGCTGGATACATGGAGTTTAATTAAGAGGAAGGAAGAGCTGAGGAGAAAAGGCAATCTGAAAGGGGGCACTGCTCAAGGAGAGCTCCTCAGACAGGTATGCTATGTGATAAACATCTATAGCCACTACAGGCATTCTCTGCCTTATGCAGGGTTTTGGAGGAGGAGGGGTTAAGTGTCTTTTGTTTTGTTTTGTTCTGTTTTTGTTTTATTTTGTGGTGCAGGGGATCTAACTGCAGACCTCACTCATGCTAGGCAAACCCTCTACTACTGAGCTACATCTGCAGGCCCTTTGCCCAGATTTTTAAACAGTTTAGAGGTACCAAGAACATGCTAGTTAGAGGAAAAGGAGCTACTTCATATAGAGAAAAATAAGTTTGCAATTTCTATTTAAAAAGAGAAGCAGACAACTGCATAGTGGAAGAAGAAATGTAATAATAACTACTACTTTTAATTGTATGTGAATAACCTCATTTAATCCTTCTAGCCCTAGGTATGGGAGTGCTATTATTCCAGTCTATATGGAGGAATTTAAGACTTAGAGAGGTTAAAGAGTTTGCCCAATATCACAGCATTTTTAAGTAGTAGAGGCAGGAATGGAACTCGCCAGGACCCATGCTTTACCCAGTTGTCCTCAAACTTTTCTGTACATTAGAGCCACCTGGGGAACCTGTTTGAACTGCTGACTTCTAGGACAACCCCCACCCCATTTTGAGATTCTAATTGGGAGCAGGAGAAAAGGGGACTAAATCTACATGCCCCAAGACCCACTCCTCTGCTACCGCTAGAGTACTTGTGCAAATGGCCCTTTGTATGGATTCATAGCTCTTCTTTGTGTGATACCCTTGGGCAAAGAAGCCTCCTCCTCCCTATGCAAAGCATACTCAGAGTACATTTATTTTTTTAATTGGTGCATTATAATCACACATCTTTGTTAGGTACAAGCTGATAAAGGCATACATGCACACATTTCTCATTTAACCCCTTCCCCAATTCCCACCCGACTCCCTCACCCTCCTTCCTTCTCAGGTTCAGTTTAGTGATTGATTTTGAAATGTTTGTAAAAGTACATCATGTGCATTAGAGTGTCCCCCCTCCCCCCATCACCGTCAGTTAATTCAACATCTTTGCTCACCTAAGGATTCTCCTTCTTCATCTGGAATCCCTCTCATGCCGCATTTTCTCCCTAACTTCTGCATATTAGGGATAGCATACAATATTTTACATTTTGTGACTAACTAATATCACGCAACATAATGTTTTCCAGTTCAATCCATTTCCCTGAAAATAACATGATTTTGTTCTTCTTTATGGCTGAGTAAAATTCCATTGTGTACATATCCCATAGTTTTATAATTCATTCATCTGTTGATGGGCATCTTGGCTACTTCCAAAGTTTAGAAATTGTGGATTGTGCAGCTATAAACACAGATACACATGCATCGGTCTGATAGTTTTGTTTCCATTATTTTGGGTAGATACCCAGAAGTGGTATTGCTGGGTCATATGGTAGGTTCATTCCCATTCATTGGAGGATCCTCCATACTGTTTTCCACAGTGGTTGCACTAATCTGCAATCTCACCAACAATGTATTAGGGTTCCCACTTCCCCACGCCCTCACCAGCATTTGTTGTTGTTTGTGATGATTGCCATTCTGATTGGAGTTAGGTGAAATCTCAAGGTAGTTTTGATTTGCATCTCTCTGACTGCTAATGATATTGAACATCTCCTCATACATTTATTGGTCACTTGTATTTCTTCTTTTGTGAAGTGTCTGTTTAGATCCTTTTCCCATTTTTTAAATTGGGTTATTTGTTTTCTTTGCTGTGAGTTTCTTGAGTTCTCTGTATATCCTACATATTAGTCCTCTATCAGAAGAGTGGCTGGCAAAAATTTTCTCCCACTCTGTGGGCTCTCTGCTGAGGTTCTTGATAGTTTCCTTTGCTGCACAGAAGCTGTTCAGTTTAATGCAATCCCATGTATTGATCTTCCTTTGAGTTGCTTGTGCTTTTGGGGTCTTGTTGAGAAAGATTTTACCTGTGCCAATGTGTTGAAGTGTTGGCCCTATGCCCTCTTCAAGTAGCTGCAAGGTCTCTGGACTGACTTCCAGGTCTTTGATCCACCTGGAGTTGACTCTTGTACAGGGTGAGAAAATGGGATTTATTTCCATTTTCCTGCATAAGGTTAGTCAGTTTTGCCAACATCATTTGTTGAAGAGGCAATCTTTTTTCCAGTGTATGTTTCTGGCTTCTTTGTCAAAAATCAATTGACTGTAAGCATGTAGGTTTGTTTCTGAGTCTTCTGTTCTGATTCATTCGTCTATGTGTCTGTTTTTGTGCCAATACCATGCTGTTTTTATTACTGTGCCTTTGTAGTAGAGTTTGGAGTCAGGTATTGTGATGCTTCCTGCATGGTTCTTGTTGCTAAGAACTACTTTGGCTATTCTGGGCTTTTTGTTGTTGTTGTTGTTCCAAATGAATTTAAGGACTGATTTTTCTATGTATGTGAGGAGTGACCTTGGTAATTTCATGGATATTGCATTGAATCTGTAGATCACTTTTGGAAGGATGGCCATTTTGATGATATTTATTCTGCCTATCCAAGAGCATGAAAGATCTTTGCATCTTCTAAGGTCTTCATTCATTTCTTTTTCAACTTTTTATAGTTTTCCTTATAAAGGTCTTTTACCTCTTTGGTTAGGTTTATCCTTAAGTATTTTATTTTTTGGGGTGCTATTGTAAGTGGAATTGTTTTCTGGATTTCTTTTTCAGTGAATTTATGGTTGGCATACAGGAAAGCTTCTGATTTTTTTTTGTGTGTGTGTGGTACTGGGGATTGAACTCAGGGGCATTCTACCTCCGAGCTATACCCCCAACCCTATTTTTTATTCTTTATTTTGAAACCGAGTCTCACTAAGTTGCGGAGTGCCTCACTAGGTAGCTGTGGCTGGCCGAGAACCCGGACCCTCCGGTCTCAGCCTCCCGAATGCTGG
>PVLC010036522.1:0-15754 GCA_004027655.1 Graphiurus murinus
CTCCTCCTCCTCCTCCTCCTCCTCCTGAGTATTGGCAATTGAACCCAGGGGCATTCTTCCTCTGAGCTACAGCCCAGCCGTGTTTTATTTTTTATTTTTGAAACAGGGCCTTACTTGTTAAGACTGACCTTGCTAAGTTGCTGATGCTGGCCTAGAACCTGCAATCTCCCTGTCTCAGCCTCCTGAGTATTAGGATTACAGGTATATGTCACCATGCCCAACTGGTTCTAATTTCTAATGTAAAATTTCAAAAATTAACATGTCTTTACATTGTGTTAAGTCTAAGTAGCAGACTTTATTTGTAAAGTAACAATTCCCACCCCCCAAAAAAACCCTCCCTTTTATTCTCTGGGGAAAGACAATTCTATAATATTTTTTTTCAGTTCAATTGCTTTTACTTTGGGAAATCCTAGTGAGGAAATAGATTTTTAGATCACTTAAAACAGAAATGGGTGTTTGACAGGTATTCATAGGAGGATTGCTGTAACCTCTGACCACTTTAATTTTCTTATTATAACAACCCTGCATGGCAGAGAAGGAGAAGTATCATAGTTTGAAACAAGCAGTGTTGGAGGATGTGGGTGACTGTAAACCTTTCAATGTTTTGGACAAATAAGGCATAAAATAGTTCACTGTTGTGGAGCATAGAGCAGCAGTGTTGGTAACGAAGTGTGTTTTATGGCCTAAGCATGACCTGTCACTGAACTTTCGTATCTTCTGTTCCATAAAAGTATTCCTAGAAGAGGGTTTCATTTTACACCACTCGGTATTACCTAATGTCTTTGTTCTGTGTGCCATTGATTGTGACTTTCGAACAGAAAGCTTCAAAGAAAATTTTAGAGCAGAAACCATTTTTCTTTCTTTCTATAAAATGCCATTAGTGAGCAGTATTCACCAACCTCAGTGGAACTGGTCTGTTAATATAACATTAGTTTGTGAAAAAGGGGTTGAACTTGTTAGTTCTATTTATATCTCCTTCTCCTTCCATCTTATAAACTTCTTATTAGCCGAGTGTGGTGGTGCATGCCTGTAATCTCAGTATTTGGGAGGCTGAGACAGGAGGATCGCAGGTTCGAGGACAGCCTCAGCAAGTAGTGAGACTCTCATCAACCTAGTAAGACCCTGTTTCAAAATAAAAATAAAATAGAGCTGGGGGTGTAGCTCCAAGATAGAATGCCCCTGGGTTTAACCCCCAGTACTAGAATAAAATAAAATGAACTTCTTGTTAACATGGATATATTTTAAACAGTATTCTTTAGTTTTTCCTTAACCATCCAAACAGACTTTTTTTCTGAATGGACTGTTAGAAAAAACAGCACAATCTCTGTTCTCCATCATTATTTGGTGGGCACACATGGAACGTGAGCTCTGGTCATTATTTTTCTACTTTATCACCGTCCCACCATGACCATTGTCAGTCTATGGGGTTTAAATATAAACCACAGAGATTTTTTTTTGGCGGTACTGGGGGCGGAATTCAGGGGCATTCTACCTCCGAGCTACACCCCTTTCCCTAGTTTTTATTCTTTATTTTGAAACAGAGTCTCACTAAGTTGCGGAGGGCCTCACTAAGTAGCTGAGGCTGGCTGCAAACCCGGAACCTTCAGTCTCAGCCTCCCAAGTACTGGGATTATAAGCCAGCACCACCATGCCCAGCTCCAGAGATTGTTTTTTGACCGCCTTGTAGAATTTGTGATAAGTAGGAAACTAGCTGGGCATGGTGGTACACACTTATAATCCCAGTACTTGGGAGACTGAAACAGGAGGATATGGGTTCGTGGCCAGCCTCAACTACTTGCTGAGGCCCTCCACGACTTAGTTTCAAAATAAAGAATAGAAAATAGGGCTGGGAGTATAGCTCAGAGGTAGAATGCCCCTGAGTTCAATCCCCAGTACTGCAAAAAAAAAAAAAGAAAGAGAAGTAGGAAAGTGAGATTCTTGAAATGTTAGAACTGGTATTGGAAGTTAGGGCAAGTGTTATGGGCAGTTACAGAATTTAAGACCAATTCCTTTGGTAGCGATGACTGAATGAATGGCTTGTGCCTATGTCAGAGAGTCAACTTAGAGATATGCTTGAATGATCCATTGATTAGTATCTATATAGGTAAACCTGGATGAAAACCAGTTTGGTTTATTTAGCTTTAACTGGGACAAGAGTCTGTCATCAAAATTATATTCTCTTTTTTGTTAATTTTTTTTTTTTTTACAGTACTAGGGATTGAACCCAGAGGCATTCTACCTCTGAGCTACACCCCCACCCTATTTTATTCTTTTGTTTTGATACAAGGTTTCACTAAGTTGTGGAGGGCCTCACTAAGTAGCTGAGGCTGGCTGTGAACCTGGGACCCTCCAGTCTCAGATCCAAGTACTGGGATCACAAGTGTGCACCACCACACCGGCTTAATCTTTTTTTTTCTTTCTTTCTTTTTTTTAACACTGAACTAAAACATCCATTCTCTGTTAAAACTTTTCTCCAAGTATAGATATGTATCTAAAACCAAAATACTATTGTTAAAGTACTTGAACTCCGTGCAGACTTTTATTTAGTTTTATTAGTGCATTGTAAACATACATGGTAGTGAGATTCATAGTCATATATTCATATATGCATAAAACATTATTTGGTCTCTTTCCTTCCCCAACCTCTCTTTCCTTTCTCTTCCCTCTCCTGATTCCCCTCAACTACTCAACTGGTGTCTCTCATTTTCATGAAGTCCTTTTTCTGTCTTCTTCTCTAGCTTCCACAGGCGAGAGAAAACATGCGGTCCTAGATTTTTCTTATATTTTCCCTGTTACAGTTAAAGAATGTCCCCTGAAGAACTCATGTATTAATGTTTATAATTAAGTCATGAGGGTCGTAACCTCATCAGTAGATAAATTCATTGTAATGGACTTACTGGGTTGTAGCTTAGGCAGATGGGATGTGGCTAGAGAAGGTGGGTCCCTGGGAGGTTTCCTCAAAAACCATGCTTTTGTCTTTGAAGCTTCTTGTTTGCTCTATTGCTTCCGGCCTCCAGGTGACAGTAGAACTTTGTTCTCTCCATCTCTCTCCTCGCAGATTTTTTTTTTTTTTAAATCATTGCTAATTTGCCACACAGCTTACTTTTCCAGAAAAAACAATGTGTTTCTTCACATTGTGTAGTTTATCCTCAGTTTGGCATGGTTCTGATTTTCAGTGTAATGTAATTTCATGGCAGATCGTTAATGGTTGACTGTTTTTCAAGACTAGGGTCATACTTCCTGTTGGTGATGTTTAGTTGTATGGTTGTAGACATGACTTGATTTTTATTGATTTGCTTCTGTGCGCACCCCATTCCCCAGAAAGTATGAGATCTTAGGTCTTACCTCGAGGTGGGAGCTTACAGGAAGGTCAGGGTTTTGGTCAGATTATCTAAATGGAAGCCCTTTCTCTAGGACCTTCCTCTTTGGGGTTACTGTCACTTGACACGGATGTTGACTGTGAAGAAGTAAATGGACAAATCTTACTTTTTTGCTTCTGAGGTTCAGATATTGCTTTATCTAGTTGAAATTTCACCAAGTCCAGAGAAGGTAATGTTTAGGATTTGTAGTCATTGACTCATAGAGGGAAAAGCTCTTCAAAGGCCGGTTTTACCAGTTACATAAAAATCAATCTTTGATTCCTATATCTTTGATCTGACATTTTGCTTCTGTCCTGGGACAGTTCTTAATTTGCATTTGCATTTCTTAATTGCATTTGCGCCCTTGAATGGATTGTCTCTTCATCTCCTCTCCAGCTGCCTCTAACTTTTCTGATTTAATAATTTTTTTTATATCCCAGCTTTGTACAGGCACTGTACTACGCATGTCATAAATAAAAAAAAAATAAGTCATGGTTTTCATAGTACCAAGAAATCTACTTTGGGTATAATTTGTCTTTGTGTACTTTCATAAAAAGTTATAAGGGAGTGAATAAATGGAGGAGCAGGTGGTTGTGTCCTAGGTTGGGGACGGTTCTGGAATTTTTGATGCTGACTTCTACCCTGGATTGTGGGATGGAAGAGCGCCACTGAAAATTATACCATCCAGAAAGGAGGCTACCTACCACAAAGTAAGCGCACAGACTCGTGAGTTTTTCTTTTTTCTAATTGTGTCTAAGTTGTCAACAACCTTACTCCCTTCATAAAGAGGATGTAGGGTTGAGACTCTCTGAGCTGCTTCCTTGTAGGAGCGGAAGGCCTTGTTGTGAAGCCAACACTGTCAGACTGGTGCAGGGCGGTCGGTTGTTCTTCATGGCAGATCTTCCCTGAAGCTGGGTGCTGCAAGCTTGGGGGAGCCGGCGGGCTGCCCGTGCGTCCTCCGTGCCGTGGAGTCTCCCCATTCAGTGTGGAATTGACCTCCCTTCCCACGCGGCATCCTTCAATACTGTGTCTCATATCTCATTGCTTTGCCATTTAAAATAGCAACTTGAGAAGTTTAGTGTTTGAATCCAGTTAGACGTCACTATTAATCATTAGCGTACATGCCTATTCTATCCAGGCATAATTATGACCTGGCTTCTTAGGAAAAAAAAGAGAAAAGGAAACAAATCCTTTCTATTTTTAAAAAGCAGCCTAAACTGGGTGTGGTGGCACACAGACGCCTGTAATCCAAATACTTGGGAGAATAAGACAGTAGGATTGCAGGTTTGAAGCCAGTCTCAGCAATTTAGCAAGGCCCTACACAACTTCATGAGACCCTGCTTTTTGTTTTCTTTTTAAATAGGGCTGGCGTGTAGTTCAATTCCAAGTACCATAAAATAAAACAAAACAAGATGGTGTTATATCTTTATACGGGGGAAGCATGGTCAGAGCTGCTTCAGAATCTCAGGGAAACAGAAGAGTAATGCCGTCTGGCTGGGGCAGGAGCCATACAACTCTACATGGGTTCTGCAAAGTATGAAGTTTAAGAGGGTGCAGTGACAGAAAGACCTATTTGTTTAACTTTAGAGGATGCAGTAAATGTTAGAGACTTTGGAATGATGCTCATCTTCAGGTATTCATAGGGGATTGGTTCAGACCCCGTCCCCAATGCCGAAATCCACAAATGCCAAGTTCCTTCTGCAGAATGGTACAGTATTTGCATATAACCCACGCACATTGTTTTGTACACATTAAATCATTTGTAGATTACTTGTAATACCTTAAACAGTCTAAGGGCTGTGTAAACAGTTGGCATACTGTGTTGTGTAGGGAATAATGACAAAAAAAAACCAAAAACAGTCTGTGTAGGTTCAGTACATACACAGTGTTTTTTTCCCAAAAAACTTTTTTTTTTTTTTTTCAGTATTGGGGATTGAGTCCAGGAGCATTCTACCTCTAAGCTACACCCCCAGCCCTAGTTTTTATTCTTTATTTTGAAACAGGGTCTCACTAAGTTGCAGAGGGCCTCACTAAGTAGCTGAGGCTGGCCGCGAACATGTGATCCTCCTGTCTCGGCCTCCCAAGTACTGGGATTATAAGCGTGCACCACCATGCCCGACTTCCCAAAAACATTTTTGATTTGTTGCTGTTTGAATCTGTGAATTTGTGGATAAACAGGGCTGATTGAGCTTAAGACATGGAGCAGTACTGCAGAATAAAGAGTTAAGGGACAGAAAGGAGCACTGGAAGAGCCCTGGTAGACTTCAGCATGGGCAGGCGGGACAGGGGTGCTGGGGAGCGGGCCTGTTGAGTTTCGGGATAGAGGCGTGGATTTGGATGTTTCAAAAAGAGAGACCAGTTTAAGGATTTGCTCAGCAGAGAACCCAGCAGGATGTGACATCGCTGCTCAGGTGGTTTCAAAATAACTACAGTGAAGAAGGAGCAGCAGGGTGTGGTAATTCACACTTGTCATCCCAATACTTGGGGGGCTGACACAGGAGGATCCCAGGTTTGAGGCCAGCCTTAGCAACTTAGCGAGACTCTCAGCAACCTAGTGAGACTGTGTTTCAAAATAAAAAAATAAAATCGTGCTGGGGTGTAGCTCAGGGGCTCGGGGGTAAAATGTCCTTAAATCCAATCTGCACCACAAAACAAAACAAAAACCCACAAAGGCCTGAGAACTTGAAAAGGCAAGCAGTGGACTGTCTTGGAAAATTCTCTGAAATTGTATCTACAGATGAGTGATGTCATTTTCGCATCCCTGTAATAGATGTAATTACTATTTTTTTTGAGACAGAGTCTCACCAAGTTACCCCTGGCCTTGAATTTGCCATCCTCCTGCCTGAGCCTCCCAGGAACTAGGATTATAGGCGTGCGCTATTGCAGTCAGCAGCAGATGTCATTTCAGTACAGTTCTTCCTCCCCTGACACCTCTATCCACCAGGATCCAGCCAGCTGGCGGCTGCGTGGCTCTGGCGTGCACACATCAGGCCAGCGGGCACGTCAGGTAGAGAGAGCAGCCACGGGGAGCATCTGCAGTCCCACGGGCGTGGAGCTTGGCATAGGAGAAGCCTTCGGTGCCACCCTTGGACCTTGGAGAGCTGGAGGGGAGAGTAACCCAGTGACCCAGGGGCAGGAGCGCCCACCCAGGAGCCTTCAGAGTGCCTCGGCCTCCTGGCATCCCCTCTGGTTTCCGGTCAGCTGGCTTACAGCCCTGTATCCCACACTTGAGAAAAATGAAAGCTAGAGTTGTCGCAATTTGTGATTCTTGCCGCTGACACTTTTAGCTCAACTTTGTGGACAGCTGACTTGCCATTCAAGAGCTGGGGTGTGAGGGGAAAGGAGAGATAATTTCCAGTTATGGACAAAGAGCTTGAGAGTTACTTGGGTGTCGTCGTTACGTTGCTCCTTGCCTGGGGTGCAGAGACGCACGTTGATGATTTACGTATCCCTCATTTGCTACCAAGCCATGTCAGCCAGGATGCGCGCAGATCGGTCACTGCTTAAAACTGGAACATGTCATGTGACGCATCCTTCTGGAGCTTTCAGTTTTGTGATGGTGTGAGGTGAAGGCATTCAGATTCCCATCCTGTCCCGTCCTGTCCCTCTCCTGCCAAGCTCCTGACCCTGTGCAGTGCCATCTTTTCTTCCTTCTGCCATAGTTCCCATTTGGGTTCTGGGAGTTTCTAGAATAGGAGGCATTTAAGCTCTCTCTTTTTTTTCCCCCCAAATGGAGCAAGTGTCTTAATTGAGGCCAGGCAGCTACCTAGTGAGCCAGAATCTTCCTCTCTTCCTCTCTGGCACACACAGAGAATTCTCATGCAGAGGAAGAATGGTGTGAAACTGTGTGCCCGTAGACCGTGCATTGGGATCGAGCTAACGTCCACTTGGATGAGTAAAATAGCGTCTCCCCTGCCAAGCGCTGCTGTTCTGCTTGGGTCCACGCCAGATGGCCACCTCACGGGTCAACCGTTGGCTCTGGTTATTCTCCAGCCTTCTCAGGTCTAGGATAAAATGTCCAGCTGACTCCTCCCCTGCAGGAGGGAGCCCATGGAAACAATAATTGCCCCTCACTGTTACTTCATATTTACACAGTTTTGTTTAAGCTCATAACTGTAGGACTACTGATAGGGTTTCATTGGTGATATGAAAGTCTCAGGTTATTTTGATAAAATTCAGGAACGGGATCTACTTCACGCCAAGTTTTCAGCGTAAAGAGTTTCCGAGGTGGCCACGAGGGAGGAAGGGGAAAGCTGTGTTAGACCGAAGGCACATAGTCAATGGAGCGCAGGTGGTTATTTTGATCGCTAGGCTACTTTTATGGAGATGTGCATGAATGGAATTGTTTTAGTACTGTTTATCTTTTCACCGCTTCCTGACATCTCAAAGACAGACGTGAACACCCAAGGTCTCCCCCTCGAGTAGAAGCGGATCTGCTGAATCTGAGGGTTCTTAGGCGTCTGCGCCCGGATTATCCCGTAACATCTGGCTTGGCTTCTCTGAATGATGGAAATAGTATTTATAACCAGTATGGATTGGTTTCCAGTCTCAAAGGCAATGGGAGATATTTGAAGAAATCGAGGAGGAATTGTGGAAAGGAAAGCAAGCACTGGCCATTCCACAGAGCTACTTTGATGTAGGTCTTCCATTTCCACGCTACTTCTGCTTTCTGAGTTGATGAGACATTGCTAATGGCCTTCTTACCATTGCATTTTAATTAATTTTTGCTTTCATTAAAAAAAATTTTTTTGGAAAGTAACAGGAAGAGCCCAACAACTATATTGAGAGTGTTTCTAAGGAATATCAACGTTTCTAAACAAAGCTAAACGACTTTGGTACGTTGTTAGGGACACCTGTATCCTTGCAGTGACCTAGACTGGGGTCCCTGTACACCACTGGATTTTCAACTTGAAGATATATTCTGACTATTTCTCCTCTTCCCTTCCTCCTTCTACTCCTCCTTTTCCTTTTCTATGTTCATTTCATTTTTTAAGAATTTTATTGATGCAACGTAATTATACCTCACAGTGGAATTCAAAGAGATGTATTCATTCATGCATACGACATCTTCTGGTGTCATATGCTCCTCCGTGGCCATCCAGCTCCCCCACCCTCCCTTGACGAGGCGCTTGTGTTTTGATGCCAGGGACCAACGCTGCTAAATCCGTATTAACTTTGCATCCCCGTCTGGTAACTGGGTTTCTGCCTTGCTTGTCTGATGAAATCCTCCTCCTTGCCCCAGAGGCAAACACTGATTTCCTTGGTCCTTTCTCTTGGGCCTTTAAAGGGTGCCCTGAATCCCTTAATTCTCCTTGGTTTCCCCAATTCTGCTGGCGTCCCGTTCCTTTTTGCCTGTTCCCCACCCACTCTCCAGACTGAAGTCCTGCTTGAGTCTCGGTTTCTTCATCAGGAATCTAGCCCACCTCTCTTAGGCTATCTGAACTAGAATTTGGTTGGATTGATACCAAGGACGGGGAGAAGTCTAGAGGAGAGTGAGTAAATGACATGCCCAAGCATACAGCTGCGAAGGGATTGGTATTTTTTTTTTTTTTTTATTTGCGGTACTGGGGATTGAACCCAGGCGCATTCTACCTCTGAGCTCTACTCCCAGCCCGTTTTTTTATTCTTTATTTTGAAACAGGGTCTCACTAAGTTGCAGAGGGCCTCATGAAGTAGCTGAGGCTGGCCTCGACCTGGATCCTCTGGTCTCAGCCTCCCTAGTACTGGGATTACAAGCGTGCGCCACCACGCCTGGCTGGTATGTTTCTTTATTCACAAGGATTCTTGTTTTATTGCTCGCTCCCATACCCTCAGTGTCTGAGACGGTGCCCACATGTGATCTACCCAGTAACTACCTGTTGAGCAGGTGTTTGGAGATGTGCTGAATTGACTGGTTCAACTGGAGGGTACTTTAAGGTGAAATTTTAAGGACGGTGGTCATTGCAGCATTATTATTATTATTATTATTATTATTATCATTATTATTATTATTATTATTTGTGGTACTGGGGATTGAAATCAGGGGCATTCTACCTCCGAGCTACACCCCCAGCCCTATTTTTTATTCTTTTTTTTTTTTTTTTTTTTTTTTTTTTGCGGTACTGGGGATTGAACTCAGGGACATTCTACCTCCGAGCTATACCCCCAGCCCTATTTTTTATTCTTTATTTTGAAACCGAGTCTCACTAAGTTGCGGAGGGCCTCACTAGGTAGCTGAGACTGGCCGCGAACCCGGATCCTCTGGTCTCAGCCTCCTGAACGCTGGGATTACAAGTGTGCGCCACCACGCCCGGCTGCAACCATATTATTGCCATAGTTACACACACACACACACACACACACACACACACACACACTTTTTGACAAATGAATGAGTAAATATTGAGATTAGTGGAGCTGAGGCTAGAATGCTGAAATTGATAATGTGGAATCCTGAACGTTAAGAATAAGGATTGCTCCTTATTTTGACAAGGAGATTAGTAGAGTTCTACCATATCTTATCATTGACTTTTACTGTCTAATAGAATACGAGTTTTGTTCTTGGGAGTGTACTCTTGCTTAAGCTGATGGATTCAGGGAGGAAATTATTTTGGTCCTAAAAAGGGATATTTTTACAGAAGAAGCTCCTTTTTGGGTTACATCCAGGATCTAACTTGGTAGATGTGTTTCCAAAACATGCTGTTGGAAAATTACTTACAGGGATAGTCAACATGTGCATACTCCACAATACCAGAAGTATGCTTTCATTCAATATTATATGGGTCAGCTGGGCGTGGTGGCGCACGCTTATAATCCCAGTACTTGGCAGGCTGAGACAGGAGGATCGCAGGTTCTCGGCCAGCCTCAGCTACTTAGTGAGGCCCTCCGCAACTTAATGAGACCCTGTTTCAAAATAAAGAATAAAAAATCGGGCTGGGGGTGGAGTTTGGAGGTAGAATGCCCCGAGGTTCAATCCCTAGTACTGAAAAAAAAAATATATATATATATATAATCTCATATGGGTAGAAGCCGTGGTTTCCAGTTCTGACAAGGTGGTAGAAGACACCGATGGCTGCCGCCCACCTTGGCATCCTGTGGTGCGAGCTGTCAGCTGTGCTGGGAAGGCTCCTGCAATCTGGGCACTGCAGCGAGTATTTCTGTGCCCACCTCACCTGTCCTGCCTGCACACCTCTAGCCTCCCGCACCGCCCGTTGTAGACCATGAGGACGTGTCCCTTCCAAACACCGGTGCCCTGGGGAGGTGAAAGCTATGTAGAGTACAACCCAAACGATCAAGTTGAGGAGGGAGAGTTTGTCCTTTTTTTTTTTTTCCGCAGTACTGGGTATGGAATCCAGGGAAATTCTACCCCCTGGCCCTATTTTTTATTCTTTCTTTCTTTTGGTACTGAGGATGGAACCCAGGGGCATTCTACCTCCAAGCTACACCCCCAACCCTTTTTTTATTCTTTATTTTGAAACAGGGTCTCACTAAGTTGCAGAGGGCCTCACTAAGTAGCTGAGGCTGGCTGCGAACCTGGATCCTCCTGTCTCAGCCTCCCAAATGCTGGGATTACAAGCGTGCGCCACCACACCCAGCTGGGAGAGTTTCTCTTGATGGATATGTGCAAAGCACCATCTTCTTTAAGGTTTATTTTCATTGACTGCTGGGACTGCTAATGAAATAAAAATCCCCTCCCTGTAACTGCAATAAACATAGTTTCATAGGAGAATATAGTTTTTTTGGTGTGTCTGCATAGGACAGAGTGGAACGCAGCCTTACTAATCAAAGACAGTGGCCTCTGCCAGCTCTGAGCTAAAACTGGAGTTGGAATTAGGGCAAGACCAGTGACAGAACACATGCTGAATGCTGGAGTGACAGGTGTGTCCTCTACAGGTGGGAAATCATTGTCACCTGGCTCCCTGCCTCGCTCCTTATCTTTTCCCAAACACCCAGCTGGTTCAGAACACAGAGGCCATTTCTGGAGACCTTTGTCCTCAGCCTGGAAGAAGGACGAAAGTTGTTATCTAAAGTCTTGCACCTAGGGGGCAAAAGGCTGGAGCTGGACATTTCTGAAATGTAAACATCCTGAAGGTTGGAGCTTGGGTTTTCTTAAATGAAGTACTATAGTCTACTAGATTTCATAGACATCAGGAACTAATTCATTTTTAGGCTCAGTAGTGTGTGCAGGCACAACTGACCCCCCCCTTTCCTCACCACCCCCCCAGCCAATGCCAGAAAACAAAGAAGAAAGTCACTATACATTGTCTCCAATTGTTAAGAGAATCACTTAATAATTTTGTACTCAATTTTGATGAGGAACAGTACATTGTGTGTTGCATTTATTTATTTATGTATTTATTTATTTATTTTTGCGGTACTGGGGATGGAACCCAGGGGCATTCTACCTCCAAGCGATACCCTCAGCCCTATTTTTTATTCTTTATTTTGAAACAGAGTCTCACTAAGTTGCGAAGGGCCTCACTAGGTAGCTGAAGCTGGAGGGGAATTTGCAGTCCCGTTGCAGACTCCCAAGTACTGGGATTACAAGAGTGCATCACCACAACCAGCTTCTGTGTGTGCTTTGATGAGATTATGTTGTCTTCTTCCCACTTCAGAATCATCATTGTCAACAAAGATTTACCAAGTCCTTCCTTGCTCTGAGCAAGGCAGTAGTTCCAGGAAGAGTGGAGAAGATAAAGTATGTGTGATTTCTTCTTTTGAAGAAGTTGTTTTCTGTTTAGAACTGAACATATATCCTGGAAAACATGTATTTTCAATAGTGGATTATGACACTCCAGGGTTCACCACTCTGCTGAACAAGATGTGGCTTTTACTCTTCAGGTTGAAGGGCTGGGATAGGCAAGCCAGTAAGCATTTCAATAAATTATAATGTATAAATTGCCAAGGAAATGTCTCAAATAATAAGCGAAGTTGGAAGATACAGCATTAGAATACATTGATGGATACCTAGGTTGGTTCCATAATTTGGCTGTTGTGAATTGTGCTGCTATGAACATGGGTATGCATGTTTTGCTGTAGTTCTCTTATTTGGGACCTTTTGGAAAGATACCCAGGAGTGGTATAGCTGGATCATATAGTGAATCCATTCCCAGTTTTCTAAGGAATTTCCACCCTGATCTCCATAGCAGCTAAACTAGTATGCAATCCCACTAACAGTGTAGACAAGTTCTAATTTCCCCACAGCCTTGCCAACATTTATTGTTTTTTTCACTTTTTGATGATTGCCATTCTGATTGGGGTTAGATGGAATCTCAGTGTAGTTTTGATTTGCATCTCCCTGATTGCTAGGTGTCCATCAACAGATGAAAGGATGACAAAGTTATGGGAAATACACACAATGGAATTCTACCCAGCAGCAAAGAAGAACAAAATAAATGTTCTGAAGTTACACACTTTTTGAGTAGCATGTCTGTGTTCAAAACGTTCTGGATTTCAAAGTATTTTGGAGCTTGGGATTAGAGCTGCTCAACCTGAATCAGTTGTCTTAACGTTTGCTTTTGTCAGGAGTTTAAGATAAGATTTGACAAACACAAGAAATGCCCACGTGCTGTGCTGTGGGGAGAAAATAACATCGTGTATGTTCTAGAGCAGCTGGTGTCAAGGCTAGCGTTCTATTATGAAGGCTGAAACTGCTGGATAAGCCCCTCCCTCACTCACTCCTTCCTTCTTTTCTTCCTTCCCTCCCTTTATTTCCTCTTCCTTCCCTTTCTTCCTTGTTCTTCTTTTCTTCTTGCTAACAATGAATGCTTCCACCACTGCAAGGAGGAAATCTGAGTGAAAGAGAAGAAATTTAGGTCCATTGTACCTTGGATTTTGTCTTTACCTGCCATGAAATTTGTCGCGGAAAGACTTGTATATCTAGTGTTTTAAACCAACTATATATATATATATATATATTATTTTCATATGTATTGTATATAGTATATTATATATACATATATATTATTTTATATATGTATATATTATTTTTTATATATAGTATATAGTATATATAGTATATTTATACATATATTATTTTATATATATATAGTATATAGTATATATATATATTTTTTCCCCTTTTATCAGATGGAAGAAATGAGAACTTACTTGTTTATACCTTGTTAGGGTTGTTCAGTTCCAGAGTGCAAAATACCAAGGGACCTGTGGAAATCTTTAAGAAAAGAGGCACAGATGCTTAACTGCCTGCAATTATTTGTAGAGAGTTTCATGTGTTTCTATCAAAAAACAAACAAACAAAAATAACCCACAACAAGGTGTATAGAGATCAGACTTAGAAAATGAGTATTACTGAGAACAATCCTTCCCTTTTTAATCCTAGTCACTTAAATTTTCCTACTAGATGGGTTTATCTGATAATAGACAAATAAAATCTTTGATCATCTGACTTGTGAATGTTGCTTGCATGATGTTTTCCTTTGTGCTTGTGACACGTTTTGCAGTTTTCGAACACTTTTACTTAATTACATCACTGGAGCCTCAGTGGCATTATAGGGTAGACAAGGCTGGTATTATGATTATCCACACTTTACTGATAAGGAATCTGAGTTGTGAAGCTGTGGGCCTCAGAATGGGCCTTTGATAGCAAGCGCTGTGCTTTCTTTAGAGTCTCTGAGACACTGCTTTTGTTCTTAAAAGTGGCTGTTTGTCCCACTCAAGGTCAGTATCAGGTCACTACCGCAGCTTCCGGAGGACTGAATGGTATCTTGTGCCCTTGGTTTCTTCTTCCTGTAGCTGAATGAGCTCTTGGGAAGAGAGACCCCCAGAGCACAGCGCGTGGGCATTTCTCGTGTTTGTCAAATCTTATCTTAAGCTCCTGTTTCAAAACAAAAAGGACCAGAGGTGTAGCTCTGAGGTAGAAAGGCTCTTGGGTTCAATCCCCAGTACCAAAATAAAATAATATAAAAATAAATAAAAAAGAAACTAGACTGTACACTTCACAAGACCAAAATAAAATAAAATAAAAATAAAGAAAGAAAAAAGAAACTAGACTGCACATTTCAGAAAACCAAAATAAAAGGAGCTCATTAGTGACTGTGCCCTTCCTTTGAAGCCACTGCTTATATAAGCTAAGGTTTATTGTTAACATGACCAATTATGTACAACAAATAAAATCTCTAAGAAGAAATGAAAGACAGTATAGTATTGAAGGTTATTAGGTTAGGCATCATTTGTTGAGATAATTTTGCTTTTGTAGTTCTATAGTTCTAGTGTGTGGAAAGTTACATTTTTTTTTTGTTCTGACCATTTACTCTTATACATAATGATCACAGAGAGTTTGAAAATCCTAGGAAATGGTGAAGAAAAAATAGTTCCTTGTTTTTTTTTATGTATATACTTTGACTGGTGCACTATAGTCTCACATCATAATGAAAACCAGAGTGATAGTGACATACATGCACACCGCACTGTTTGAGAACTTCTTAGGCAAGAGGGGAGGGTCAAGACATTTTAATTAATTGATTGATTGATTGATTGATTGATTGATTGATTGATTGATTTGTGGTACAGGGGATTGAACCCAGGGGCATTCTACCTCTGAGCTACATCCTTTGCCCTATTTTTATTCTTTATTTAGAAACAGGGTCTCACTAAGTTGCGGAGGGCCTCACTAAGTAGCTGAGGCTGGCCACAGACCTGCGATCCTCCTGTCTCAGCCTCCCAAGTTCTGGGATTACACGTGTGCCACCACGCCGGGCTCATTAAGCCATTTCAGAAGGGGGAATCCTGGGGCACCCTGTCACAGATAGCAGGAGAGCACGCTTTGGGGACGACTGTAGGTTAGTGTGATTATCTAGAGTGTGGTGGGCCATGAATTCTGGGACAAGGTATATTGTGCATTAAAGTTGAAGATCCTAGAGCTCGGCTAATGGAGACCAAACTGAGCTGCTCGGATGGGTTAGTGGAGTATTCGGGGTTGGAGCCCAATAAGCAAATGTGTCTGATTCTGTCGTCTCACATGCCGCCGCCGCCCTCATGATTCTGAGAGGGGTCAGCACAGCAAAATCAGGGCCTTCTGAGCGACCGCTCACAGTACAAGAGGATTGGTTAAAAAGAGGAGTTATTTGAAGTAGGAAGACAGACAAGGTAACCATATTTTGGCAATCCAGGCGTGACGTGACATGGAGTGGAAGATTCAGGAACTGGGGATGCTAGAGTGGCAGGACATGTCATTGAAATAAATGAGAAAATTTGAAGAGTAACTTACGGGGACTATTAGGTTCCATTTTGAAGAAATTAAGCCGGGCATGGTGGTTCACATCTGTAATCCTAGTTCTTGGGAGGCTGAGACAGGAAGATTGCAGGTTGGAGGCCAGCCTCAGCAACTTCAGAAGACTGTTTCAAAATACAAAAATAAAAAAAGGGCTGGGGGTATAGCTTAGAGGTAGAACACC